>MU889687.1:0-19077 GCA_036418205.1 Ostertagia ostertagi
CGAAACATAGATGTTCCTTACTGAACCTCTTCACCTCTGTTGCTTATCGGTGCAGACTATGCCGCCCCACTCAGCTTTATCAAAAAGAGTTCATTACTTTAATAGATACTTTATTACCTGTTTCTTTGTTCAGTACTCGTTTGAGGGGAGAGGTGGCGCAGTGGCACGTGGCGCTGGTCACTAGGCATGCAGGCCTCGGCCAAATTCGCTTTGTGACTACTTAATTTGCTGGCTTACCGCGTGTCAGTGTAAGGACAAAATCTCATTCAAATGCTATAAAGATTCTAAAAAGAAGTAGAATGCTTGTACGAGCCCCTAGAACATTCCCCTTCCCCAAAAGACAACCGGACTAAGCCGAACGCTTCATACCTCTCATTTATTTTGACCGCACCTCGTTTCTGCATGAATCCTGGAGAACAAAACCAGCACATGAACCAGCAACTAACCCTTTGGCACAATCGTCATCGCTTCAGTCGTAGGCTAACAAGGACGTGTTAATTTGAGCGCAAATAGTGCTTGTTAGGAGTGGGTGTCGCAGCACAGAACGCTAAAAGCCTTCCATTTTGATATATAAGCTCTTTGCAGAGCAAAACGCGTTCGCACACCTGGGAGTCGTTCCCTAATTAGAAAAACTGGGGCACTGTTGCAGGAATGAAAACTCGCGCAAGCAGAGTCAACCCTGCGTTGCGCAGTTCGCAACGGCACGTTGAGAGATCCTCAACGCACGCTGTATGGGCGGAGACGCAGACGGCTCGAGCATGCGAGTGTGAATGTTCGCGCGAGAGAACGTGTCTAATCGGGCGAAACTGCGCAACGTGGCCGTTGAGAACTGCGCAACGCAGGGTTGACTCTGCCCCAAGTCCCCACCCATCTCTATTTACTACACCAGCGCCATAAATTTGTGTGTTCGGAATCACCATTTGCACTTCCAACGCTCTTCACGGTTATATTTAAACAGGAGTTGTATTTAACATAGCTCGTTTGTTTCGTTCACATCCCACTTTCTTGTGGATTTTCATTATTAAACGCAACTGGTGAGTGGCGCCACTCGCCCGGTCCGGGAGTCAAATTTCGGATCGATTCGCTTAGGCCAACGAAGCCTTTGCACTTCCAGGGTCATTTACTCCGTTCCAGAATTGTCTGAGGGAACGAAAACACTGGGATGTATACCCGCCAGTCGGCTGCAAGTCACTGTATAGGTCGTGCTGCATTCCAATGCCACTACGATACTAAATGAAGTAGAGTGGTGGCGTACCTCAAAAAATATCGATCAACGCCAGAGCTTTTTCCTTTTCAACGTTGTGTATTAGTGGTTTGTACAAAAGTGTAACTTGCCTTGAAGCTAAGTTTGAGAGTTTCTCCTCCTGATTTGAACCTCCACATAGATGTCCTACTTATATACCGAAGTCTCGACGAGCTCATTTCTATATGGATTCTGTCCTTGAACAAAACCAAAATCAGAAAATGAAAAAAGCAAATAAACGGCCAAAAATCAAAAAGGACAAAGTCGCATTCATATGAGCTGAAGTGAACTCACATTAATATCTGTCACAAAGCTAACTATGTGTCGCATAAGCAGGTCATTGTTGTAAACTTCAGCAATGACATCAGGATCAGCTACCGGTGAACTGTAAGAACTCTTAGCTTGGCTCGCACTGTGACCCGCATTGCCTGGAATACGCAGGGTTTACTTAGACATGAGACGTGTTACAACTACTTCAACAGTGTGTTTGAAACAACTTAGCAAAAAAATGCAACTGCTCGCATGCTCCAGCCGATTTTTCAACAACAGTGCTTCATGATCGCACGTTGAGTATGAGTCACTCGTACCGCCTACCCTGGCGCCCATAAATACCGCCCCTTTTAGTCCGCTTAAATAGCTCGGCTCGAGGAGGCAGCAGTGTCCACGAGTTCTCCGGCAGTGGTCTTCTATCGAGCACCGGCGGCCTCCAGACAAGCAACAGCAATCTCACAAGCACCAGTGCAATCAATAATCGCAGAATAAGTATCGGAGCAAGCGTCCGCTAACCGCCATTCAATAAAGGAATAGTAACAATCCATATCGTATCGCTCTACAGACATCCCAGTAGAGCTGGCAAGAGGGCCACTTACATCGCAATAGGCACGCATTGCATAAGCCATGAATCCTACATTCATCACAGGACCCATCATTTTTCGATGGGTCCTATGACGCGACCATGCGAAACGGTCACTGCCGTTGATCCTCCGCGTCGGCATCTGAGGGGACGAATCCCCCTAGTCTCGACTAGGGGGATATATCCCCTGCCTGCAGAGACGCAGAGGGTCGACGGCAGTGACCGTCCCGCACGGTTGCGTCATAGGAGCCACCGAAAAACGATGGGTCTTGCGACGAAACGGGGATATATCCCAGCCTTGGGGACAATCCCCAACCTTGTGGATATATCCCCTCGTTAGGGCTTGCTGCACCCGGCCCCTGTTGTCCTTCAGCAATGATGGTGGACCCTCTGATTAAAACCAGTTACTGCATCAAGCAGGTGGCCGACGCGATTCATAACGGGTGGTTAACTGTTCCTAGTGGATACTACTTGAGTGTGACAGTACGTGGAAGGCAGTAAGGAAGAGAATGCCGACACAGCCATGAGATGGATGCGGACGATAAATTCATGTAGAATTTGGAATGGGAACTCGCTTCTAAATTCGCTGCGTAGTCCATATAGACCGCATACAACATTCTTCCACTAACCACCAATTTTCAGAGAACATGATTATGGAGACTTGTGCAACTAACGTACCAGTAACGTTCGTTGTAATGAAGCTTAGAAAGTTTATTGAGATCGATGAGTTCCCGTCTCTCTCATTACTCGATTCCATTCGGATGCCTTTAGTAGGCAGTTCGGTGGCAAAAGGGATCAAATATGTCCATGTTCGCTTAACTTCGCGTAACAAGACTGCGCGATGTGGTCTGCGGGGTGGGGAAGGGCGGCGAGGTGGAGGAAGCAGTATGTAGGAAGGTCCCTAGGACCAAGCTTGTGAAGGAGAAGCACTGCGGAGAGAACGAAAACTGTTTACGCACCTCGGAGTCCCACTTCTCCTCTAAGGCTTTATCCTAGAAGTGAGCTTTTCCGGAACCCGCGATGCAATGTTACCGGCTGTCCCCCAACCAAACTGCGCCCAAAACTCCGATGGGTTTTGATATCACCAATTATCGTCGTCCAAGTCGACAATTGAGACCCATGTTCATAGCCCTCATCTGAGTGGACGATCTGAGTGAATAACATCAAAGATCGTACAACTTTATCTCTTGAATGGATGGATTGGTCAAAAGTCCTTAGGCCGATGTCAGACTTTGCAAATACGAGCGTTGCACCAGCGAATCGACCCATGGGCTAGCGGGTCGAAAGATGTACCGGCGACTCGACACTGAAAGTTGACTCAACGTTTTAAGGAAGCCCACTTTTAAGGAACACACTGTTTGGAAGTAGCGAGACTTCCTTTGAATGTTGGGTCTCGCGACTTTCAACCAGTGTTGAGTCGCTGATAAATTGTTCGACCCGCTGGCGAATCGCTGGATTTGCAAAGTCTGAAATCGGCCTAAAGGTGCCAGAATCAATGTTAAATAGATAGTGGTCCTCGGGTTCCCAACGGACAAGACCGCAGTTGCCCTAGAATTCAAATGGTCGCCGCGAAAAACTCGTTCAAGAAATAAGAAAAAAAACTCAAATTGACATACCTTGTTCAAAGGAGTTTGTGGTAACGAAGAAACAACACACTCTTGCTGGCTCGCTTTCCTTGAACTTTCCCTTGCTCATAAAACAACTGTAATCGTAAAACTTAGCGTTGTCATCGCTCTACAAAAACAACAACAAATAGGCCCTAAACAAAAAAAAACTGGAAGTGAGAAAATGTTTCTGGATCCCACTAATACCCCCAACTGATACCCTGAGCAGTTTTGACAGGAAAAGGCAGACAGCTAGGGGTGATACTGCTGAATATGGCAAGAACGAAGTTAAAGACTTGATGAAATTTTTAAGAGGCTCTGCTTTTCAGGTCTTAAAAAAGGTGCCAATAAAACCGAACAATCGAGGGCTTTGGACGCGAGACAGCCGTGAAAAAAGGGAAAGCACCTGTCATAATGATAACGCATGACAAGGAATAAAAATTTTGACATATTCCCCTCTACGCCCTCGCCATCCCTAAAACTTCTGCAACCTCTGCGCCTCCCTTCCGCTTTACAAGTTTCCACTGAGCGGGAGGGTGAGTAGTACGAAAGCGTGAGTGATAATTTCCAAAATCCTAATCAGTTTCCTAAAATTCTCTGTTATCGAAAAATCTCATGACTATTGATAGCTACAATACACCCCCCCACCCATCCCGGCAATGATGCATGCCTAACTGTTGGAAACTTACTTTAATAGGAGAGAATCACCATCTAAAGTCAGATCAAGCCAGTGTTTTAGAGCCAAGTGATTTTGCCGGCGGTTGGAGGGTGGGCCTCGGGGGGAGAAAGGCCCTGGGGACTACGCCCACGAGCAGGAAAAAATTCGTGATACGAAAACTTGTTTGCATACGGGATTCGTTCCTCTCCAAAGGCGTTTAGTTCCTTAAACTGAGGCTTCCCGGGACCCTGACGCGATGTCCGTGGTCGTGCCCTTCGAGCAATTTGCCTATTAATTGTTCAGACATTGAAATGTGGGGACACAATTAGTTGTGGAGACAGTAGATGATTTCGTATACTGCGATGAGTGCTCCAACTCAATTTGCATGTGGCAATCACATGGGTGGGTCGGGGAAAATTTGTAGTGGATGGCTTATTGGATGTTCGGTGGTTGGCATTTCAATCTCTATTCCGTCCACGTTTAGATTAATCGGACGAGGTGGGTTCGCGTTATATTTGTTAAGAAAAATGGATCTTTCAGTTAGGGGGCACCCCAATGTGCCAGTTTGACTAGTGTGGATAAAATTCAGGCTTTTCATGCAGGTCAAGTAAATCGCCCTCCCCGAATGTGGTTTTGTAGACAGAAAGCATTTGCCGTATCTGCAGCGCGACATTTGTTGCGGAACGATCACGTCAAGCTGGCATGGGTGGACGTGGGTGGACTGGTAGCTGTTTACCCGGGAAAATGTTCTTGAATGCAAAAGCGGAACATTCGCTTTCTGTCCTGGTGACAACCACGCGATTCCCAAACTCTGTGACGCGGTTTTTACGACTACTGAAACTTTTTTATGCTCTGCGAATGGCGGGACCACAATGACTAGGTCACGGCGCACTGCTTGGCTACGATCTAAGTGAGGGTGAGAAAGCCTAGGACAGCCTGTAGGTAGAGGGGGCTTTGAGCTGGGTACCAATACAGTGTGGGAAAGGTTTGATGTTGTGAGGTAACGGTGGTCGAGGACCGTGATAAGGCAAGAGAACGCGAGACGAAAGGTCGAGTGAGCGCTTCAAAGGACCTAGGTTAATAGTCCGTAGAGCCCCCAAAGATTGGGCTACACTCCTGGCTTCGGAGTTATACTGGGCTTTCTGAAAAATGCATCATGACCATGTCGCTACTGAATAGGCCTAAAAATTCTCTACAGTATAGTTAAACGTCTATTATTATTAGGAAAGTTATATCCGGTGCTTTGCACAAATTCCTGACAATTGATAAAGTTTTCGAACCTAAAAGACTCATTCTATTTCCAGCCATTTCGGTGCAGTAGTCAGAAATGTTCACAATCCCGGTGAAGACAATTCGTTCAGGTTCTCGGCGCAATGTAGCTCCCGGGGGATGGGCAGCTTATTAGGCCGATGTCAGACTTTGCGAATCGCGCGATTCGCTAGCATCCGCGGTCGCGTTGCGGTACCAGCCGATTGAGTGATTCACTGGCCGCGAACGACCGCAGACGCTAGCGAATCGCGCGATTCGCAAAGTCTGACATCAGCCTTATATTGCGTCGGATTCACGGAAACGCTCAATTTTATAACTAAGTAGAGTAAAAGAGGGAATGCTAGGTGCATGAGCTTCACACTCTCCGGAATTCGTTCGTCTCCGTTGATCTTAGTCCAGTGGCCCTCCTTTAGGGTCACCACGCCTCCCCCCCAACCATCGCGTTCGCACTCTTCCAAAACTTTTGCGACCTCACCACCATCAGTCTTAGGAGGGTACTCTAGTGACATCCTCTGCTCCCGATCACCACCCTCACATTCATGACTGTTACAGTAATTGATTCTGAGACGAGTCGGCACACCAAGCTCCCTCCACCTTTCCCTCCAAACCGCGATCGAGCTGCTGGTAAATTGGTATGGCGACAGTGCAGTCGAGGTCCACCATTTGTGCGTGGGCTCTACCTGACTTTCCGGCGAAGATTTGCCAAATGTCAATAGCCCAGGTCAAATACCAACCACTTCTACCCACACGGCGGGAATCGCGTAAAGCCCAGCTCCGCGGCCCAAAGATAGTCAGCAGAATTTGTCAATTACGTTTAAGGGCAATGGTCAACCGAAGGCTTGGTGATTCAGTGTTTTGTAGTGTTCTCTGGGACTCTCGCACATACACACTATTACAGCATCTCTGCTTTCTTTCCCTCCTTCGAAAGGCTTAGTCCCAGAAATGTGCTTTTCTGTCTGGACTCGCACACGTTGGTTGACCGCTGCCCCGTAACTTGTAAAACAGTTGATAACCAGAGAAAAGATGCGCTCGAACCAAAAGTGCTAAGTTTCGTCTGCTTCCGGGCGACTTTTCAAAGTGGAATTTTCAGCGTTATAATAAGCACTTCATCTATCGCTATGCATAGCTACTAAAATTCGACTTTCCTGTGTTATTTAGATTTGGACCATATGACACAAAGTAGAGGCATGGCCGCGGCGGCAAGCAGTCCTCTTGGACTGGACTGTTTACGAATTTCTATAGATGCGATTCGTTCACAAGCGACCACAAGACGGTTAAAAACATAATTCAATGTTCCAACGGCAGAGGTATATTGTTTGTTTCTCATTTCTAGTATTGAGAATAGTTATACGAACTATTTGTTGTGGTTTCGCTTGATGGTACACTAAGGCAGCTCCATACTAGGTTTCCTTTGCACAGCCGACAGCGCTGCTTGTGACGGGAACCACATATTCGGAAAAACGTGTCGGAGAAAAAAAAACTTCAGCGACTGACAGAGATGTAGCCACCCTCCAGAGGGTCTTTTACTTGGGCCTTTTCTAGTAGGTGGCACTGCTAGTACCTGTCAGTGTGAATGAACTTGACAATGTTCCACAATCAATCATCTTGATTCCGAACTACGGTACCAAAATAGCCTAAACCTTGGACGCCACGTCCATTTGCCAATGCCTCGCAGGCTCAATTCCTTGCTTCAGATGTCTGTGTCCGATCCGATAGAGTTCAAGCCATGGGTTCAACACCGGCAGCTCACATCCATGACCTAGTAGTGTCAAGATCATCCCGCATTTAATCTTGCTGAAGCATACGTCTTTCTGCTGCCAAGATGGTAGTAAAGTTTGGGTACCACCTGAATTACATACGAATTTCCAGCAAATCTATCAGAAAATCCTGTCAGACCTATGGTTGGATAACTGTCGCTTTATTCAGCTTGCGACGCTTCGAGAAGACAAATGAAATGCTATCAAACTGCACACACTTGAGTGAACGCCGTCTAGAAAGAGCAAAAAAGGATGCCAATGTCTACAGAGAAACCATTATGCAGGTAGATTCACTTTTTATTCTTCGATTTGAAAGAAGGTCTGATGGCGAGTATAAAGGTAATGCAATGGGCGGTCAGACTTCTTTCGGCAGAGGTCTTCTATCTTGCTATTTCTGGAGGGCGTTTAGCACGTTGACGCTAGTCTTTTACCACGTCTTCCCTGCACAAAAGTCCTGACCCTCGGATGCGAGTGTCCGACTATGAACTATCCAATTGAGCTAACAACCTAGTAGTTATGAGCTGAAGCGGGGCCGCAACAACGTTTCTGTTCGTTTTCTTGTTTTTCTTCGTGCTGTGGGTATACCAACAACTATATACAGCTAAGCAGGGAATGTTTGGCGCAACCTAATCCCGTCTTACGGTTGGTGAGCAATCGTGAAACCGTGATGCTGTCCGTTGCAATATTCATGCGTCAGTGCTAACCAGGGAAGGATGGTGAATCGAAGTGGCCATTTGAAATAAGGTGTACAAACCCTGGTGTAGTCTGAGACGCTGATTTCAAATCTGTCTTCAAAATCTGCTGAACGACTCTCTGAAAGAAATTACGGGGGGTGTTTAGAGGGACCGTGACTGAGCTACTCGGATAATAGCTGCGATCGGCTAAGTGTGGTGTGCGTCGATGGCTCAACAGGTATGTGGTCTGCTTCATGTTATCACGGTGGAGGGTTCGGATCCTTGCACTGACGAAACTTTTGCATTTCACGGGTAATATCCTTTGCACATCTACAACCAGTTTTGCACAAGTATCCTGTTCTATATACCTGGAAGTTTGTGTTTGCGAATGCGTGTCGCCTTTTCGAAGCGTAATTGATGGCGCGGATGGCGGAGTGAGTTTGCTTGTGCTGGGGTGGTGGTGTTATTCCTCGGTGTACGGAATTGTTTGGCGAGAATGGGGTAGGTTTCTTATGGGGGGTCCTTAGTGATGCGGTATCGTATGGCGAAGTTTGGGCGATCAAGGAATGACAGACAGAAGTAGTGGTTACGCAGGTGAGATAGTGGTAGAAGTGACGGGCGGAGTGTCGAAGCCGGAGGGACAAGCGCTGTATGTGCAAAGTGGGAGTTTGGTGGGAGAGGTTGCGTTGGAGGGGGGTGTGGCGAGGTGGCCTGGCAGAACCGCAGAGGGCGAACAGTCAGTGTTAGGTCACGTTTTTGGCGGAATGGGGGGGGGTGGGGGGGGGATGGAATGATGTGTGCTGCGGCAAAGGGTGGGATGCTTATCGCAGCTGTGGTTGAGGGGGTCTGGTTGGAGCTGGGTGTGACGAGCTAAGCGGGAGCATGCCTAATTAGAATGGGAGCAGAATATGTCTCGGACAGTGGTCCACTGCTATGTGCTGTCGGAAGCGAGATGGTATGATGTAGCTGCTCTGTGGGCGACTGTGAAGATAGGGGACGAGAGTTTTTTTGAAGAAGATACAGGCGGAGATGTCATCTGGACTCGGTGAAGACGGATGAGTGCGGTTCGATGTGGCTAGGCAGGAGGAGTGGTTACTCTTTCGCCAGGCAGCAGTCTCGTGTAAGAAGAGGTTTGTGGCCAGTGCGGGTTGGGCGAGTAGGGCAGAAGTGTAGAATTAAATAGCGTCGTGTGCCCTGCATCGGGGTCGAGTGTGGCGAGGGGTGGGGTCGGGCTGGTTGTGGCGGGAATTGGGCGGGAGGGAACTTTGTGCTGTTAACGAGGTGTGGTGGGTAGGACATTCAGTCATTTGGTGATGAGTGTTTGACTGTAGGTCAAGTTCTAGGTAAGATATGTGTAATGCGGGAGGGGCAATAGGAGTCGCAGAAATCAGGTGGGATCGAGTCTTGGCGAGAGGGGCGACCAGCGCGGATCGCGGAAACAGAACTTCAGGGTATGATAGGAGCAGGGAGAGGCTTGGTGCGCAAAAATAGGGTAGGGATGTGGGCAGGAGGATGGAGTTTTCGGGCCGTGAATGCAAAAGGGGGGTCGTTCAGCGCAGGGGCAGAGTTCGGACCGGCTGGTCAGCCGTGGTATAGATGAAGCAGACACATACTAGGGTTGAGGCGCATCGGACGAGGCGACATCGCTCCCGACCCGGATCGGACTGTGCTTGGCATTGGGACACTAAGCTCAAGGCACCGGCGGCGGTCGGCTCTAAAACGCCGTGTGCGTTGGAAGGTGGTTTCAGAGAGTCGGGTCGGAGATTTGGAAGGCAGATTTGAAATGGGCTCGAGGGCGGTCTCGGCGAGTACTGACCGAGGCGTTTGCTGGGGGGAGCGTGTGATTGTCGAGATGGCACTTCGATTCACATCCTCCTGGTAGGTAGATTGTGAGCCGCTGTCCCCGATGTCGTAATTTTCGGGATACACCGGCATTGGCGACCAGGAACTTCAGAAAAAGCTACGTTTTTTTTTTCGAAAGAAATGCGTTATTTGACACAGTGTGGCATTCCGTCTTAATCTTATTCTTGTATTTCTGTTCGCGCACGGTGATTGGGAACTAGACATGGTCCGAGTTTTAGTGTTGATTCAAGAATTATTATAGGACAAAAAGATAGAAGAATCCACGATAGGCAGGAAATATTTAGTGCATTTGCGATGAATCGGAATTGGAGTTTATTTCAGGAAGATCGATCTCTTCAAAACAAACTCTTTCAACAAATTACCCTGAGATATACAGTGAAGGTTTGTACCGTATTGTGTCACAAAATCAAGTCATTAACGAAAAATTTGAAAGAGAGTAACAGTAACAAGTTTCAGCAGAGAGTCAATGCAAAGCTAGAATGTCAGAGGAGAAAGACGAGTAGTTTTGCGACAAATGGAGGGACATCTCCCTAGCCGAGTTTTCACAGATAAAACGTTTTCTTAATGCTTTTTCTTCTTCTTCGATTTTTTATCATCCTCAGAGGAACTACTTGAGTGCCTCCTTCTTTTCCTGGATTTCTTTCTGCTATGGCGGTCGTTTTCGTCGTCAGAACTACTGAAAAATTGCGAATAGTTAATATGTCGGAGTTTAGCACAAAAGCGATGATCTCACCTAGTACTGTGTTTCCTATGTTTTTTCGTCTTTTTATGTTTTTTCTTGGATTCCTTCTTTTTGTGTTTCTTCTTATGCTTCTTCACTAAAATATGTTATGTATGTAATGCAAGGCATATAGAAACTCATGATTCGGGTAAAATACTTTACCGAGAGGTGTTTCTGCGTCGCTTTCGCTGCTGGTTGAGCTTACATCAATGACAGTCGACTGGCCAGGTTTTAATTGAATGTAGTTCCGACACTGAAAAGCCCCGATTATTACCCATAAACATGACCATGATGAAGTTACTAGGCTCACCTGAAATGGAAGATGCCCAGGGTAGCCGCATTTTCGGCACGCACCCGTTACGATTTGCCTCACTTTAGCGAGACCTGTTACATCTGAAAGGTATGAACTTGATAATTCTGCAATTAAACTTAAAATGCACTTCTGCAGAATTGGCTACATTTTGTCGCATTGTAAATAAGCATGACCGATACATAATACGAATTAATGCAATTATGAGAATGTTGTCGTTCAAGATGTCTTGTGAAAAATAATATAACCAAAACACAGAAACACGAGATTAATGAGTAGCAGACTGATATTTGTTACTTTTTACCGCACGTGATTGAAACTTCATACTGTGGCGATGTCACAAGTCCAAAACTCCAGGAATTCTTCATATAAGCAGATTTTAAAATGTATACGGCGTATGAACATCATTGGGTGCAAATTCCAATGCCACAGAGGAGTAAAATTTCAAAATATCTGTTATCACTCTAGCTTCATACAGCTAAGATTCATGATTTGTAAACGCGAGGTGCCATCGAGGTTTGGCGCAGGGTATGGACGAATGAATCCAAGAAAGTTTCGCTGTGATGTGTGAAACGAGGGGTCTGCCTGTTTTTGCGGGTGTGTCTCTCGGCCACAAAATTCGCTCTACACAAGCAGTCATACGAAGAGATTGGACCAAGTAAGTGATGACGTATGGTCATGACGTTTGGAGCAGCACATAAGGTCAAAGACAAATGAGAAAGCGAATAAATTAAAGGTGGAGGAGAGGTTAAAGATCCGCGGGAGACAGGGCGTACGCTGAAGTGGGCTGATGATCAAGAATCACAAGTTCATGAAAAGTTTAAAGAAAGCTTGAAGGCTGGGTGAATAGGTTGGGTGTAGAGGGGTTCACATCACTGGAACCCAAGTAAGGGACGCAATAACGCATGGTGCTGAAGTGGCATATTAAATGATTATATATTTAAAGAGACCCACCTCGAGTGCCACACTTGGCAAATGAGCTAAACCGATGGTGTAAATGATCTGTTTGTAAGAATCAACAAAATGACGGAAGTCTCATAAGCGAGGCCTTCCTGACTGCAAGACTGTGCTAAAGCTCCTAACGAGGATTGGCGGTCACAGAAGCTCCCTCTGGATCCCGATACGCACAATTGCATCGCGGATTATTTAGTAACACAACCAAAGTAGTAACCCAAACAGCCATAATAAGGATATTGCTAATATGTTTTTCCCTCACCTACAAAAGCATCCTCATCTGTTGGAGCTGACACAGCAGCTGCCAAATCAGCTAGAGTGCGACTGCCTGAATTAGTGCTCGTGCCTGGTCCTCCGAATGCCCTTCTAAAGGGTAATGGTTCCAGGTTCGAATTCGACATTCTTCTCCAACTGCAACAATCCTCTAAAACATCAATAACGCTGGAAAGTCCGGCGAACACCACCAATATTACTAAGAAGTTAAGAGAACGTGGAGGGTATTGGTGGCTGCCCATAGAACAAATAACCAAATTTTTGGTAAGACATGTTTATTAGGAAAATGCTGAAATTCACAAAATGGTAACAGTAGAAAACGGTAGCAACCCTTTCCAATCAGGAATTCTTTTTCAACATACCGGTACCCAATGGAAAAAAAAAGAATTGAAAAAGAATATATACATGAAAATGTAAAATCAAATAAAACTACAGTTTTGAGTCCATCACAACTGTTCTCCAAAAATAACAGGGCATACGATGTCGGACGTTGAAGTAAAGGTCTCAAATTGGAAATGCTGAACCAGATAAACTGAATAGTTAGTAGGACATGAACATTACAACTGCAAAAAAGATATCAAACATATCAGCTTATAAATTCACGTAACGACGTGAGATCAAAGTGAATGATGAGGAGTTGTAGCATGAAAAGGATTATAATGTAGAGGTGTTGATGGTGTAGGAGCCTGTACTGATCCAACTGCAGGTATTGGTTTTGAAGATGGGACCTGAAGCACGAAACGTAATGCCCAAACGATAATGAAGTGAATTATTAAGAATATCCGCACAATGACTAAATATGTATCTTTCTCTCTAAACATTGTCTACAAGAAAATGATCAAAAAGCCAGAAACGAAAACCAAACAAAGCGATTACAGGGGCCGTAAGGTATGCTTCCCCAAACAGGAGAGGGACCCCTCCCTGGTAAGGTATGCTCTCCCCGAAAACTCTCGGGGAAAGGCCACGCCCACCGGTTCTCGGGGATATCTCCCCGATTGACATGCAATCGGGAGATATCCCCGTGATTGACATGCAGTCCGGGAGACATCCCCGAGAACCGGTGGCATTGCCTTTCCCCGAGAGTTTTCGGGGAGAGCATACCTTGCCAGGGAAGCAACCTTACGGCCTTGGGAGCTAACATTAAGAAGTGATATCTCTGTGATAACTTTCTGATTCCTCTTATCAGAAAACATCCGGATTGAAAGGATCGATGGCCCATTTTCACGCCGTCAATTCAAATGCTTCTACTGGGAGTCAACATATGGGTTTTGCCGTTTTGCTGGTACATTTCGTTTTGCCTAAATTTTGAAGCGTTTTGAAGCAGTGCAGGTATTAGTGATACGAAAAATACTGTAGCAACGTAGAAGGAAAGCCAATTAACGAGTGTCACAGGGTTCCCTTCTATGAAGCAACACCCCCAGATCGATTTGGTGGGGTAGAAGCGGTCGATAATGAAATTGTGGATGGCTAGTTGACTCAAATGGAAAAATAAACAAAGAAAACCGCCGATGAAGCCCTTAAGCAAAGACACCCCTTTCCCTTGAAATAAGGAAGAGGTGTGACCGGACGAGCTGTCCGAACTAACTTGCTCCGCGTGCTAACCTCATTTAGCTCGTGCCAGCAAGTAATGCAGCTGCAATCACATATCCACCAATACAAACAAAGACATATACACCAATACAAACCAGAAAATACAATAATTAAACAATTTAAGACCAGTCAATCGCGCAAGGAGCACGCAACCAATCACGCCATCTCCACAGCCAGGGAGTGGGCGGATCTCACGAATTGGCACCTATCCAAATCCCTCATTAGCCTCTTTCCGAGTTGAGTTTTTTCTTCAGCGACACTTAATATGTTCTCGAAAATTGTTCACGCATCTGGTCACCCCATTAGTAGCGAAAACATGAACTCATCACGAGGGTACTTTAAGTCGTGTTGAAACAAACGATCCTTCTGATTATTGATTTAGAAAACAGTAGCGAGTAAGATAATAACATGGACCACTCTAATTCGAGTGTCACAAAGTCATATAATATAACTCACTTGCTCGTGATCAGTTTCTATGTTTTCGATAGGCTTTGGCATTAGTCTCTCGCGCAGCTTATTATATTCTCCTATGAAGTAGTCTAAATCCTCATGACCAGCACGTGCGAAATACTGAAAAGAAGGCGGTTGGTAGATTAAACACAACGAAGACAAATAAAAACAAATCTTCAAATGCTAGCAAATTCACCTCTACATCATATTCTTTGAGCATTGTGACACAATGAGGCTGACCCCAAATGTAGCCTATCTGACTGATCAGTTTAAGGAGTTGATATTTTGCGCAACGATCAGCCTGGAAGACAAGTTCTAATAGGCAGACCCACTGTAAAAATTATTGCGAAGGCACGAGTCGCGATCGTGTAGGTGGGTTATTCCGCTCAAATGGAGAAGCGAAGAGAAGAAGTGCCAGTAAGGAGGAAACAAGAAAAAAGAACCGCAAAAAGCACTAAAATCAGGGACCACTCTCTCTTGTGAGGTCGACCGTGGTATAAAGGAGAGACACAGCGCAGCGAAGAGAGAGAATACACGAGAAACAAGACGCAAGAAAGGAAGCAGACATCGAATATGTCGCGAATGATTAGAAATGGAAGCATTCAGAGCAAGGCGTTAGCGCCCTTGGCGCGCTTTTGGATCACAACCGTCAACCTCGCCTGTACTCAGGAAGCTGTAAACTCATTCACGGAGAGAATTAGAGACCTAAGTGCGACCCGCGTATCCGGATAAACTGAATCACTACTTGAAAGAAAAAATATGAGGACTTACAACGAGGTTTTTAAGCAATACTTGCTCTATTATGGCAACATATATAGCGGAATCTACCAAAGCTGGCTCGAACTGATTTGAATAGATGAGGCGTTGAAAGAGTAAGTGGCACCAAACACTGCTAGATGCGATCTGTAATTTGTCCTTAAAAAAGCCAGGAGCTTTTACCCTAAACATTCGTGTTTAGATGCCTACCCTTAAAAAATACGACACAACATTGTATGCAGACTTTTTTCAACCACTTTACAAATACGTATGTAAAAATTTCTGCCTGATGTTATTACAAAAAAAATTCAAAAAAATTGGTAAAATTGAAAACAAAAGCTATGTCAGGTAGGCTAAGAAAAGTCGCAGAGAAAGAAGGAAACCAACATTATCTCTCAAGAAAGGCAGAGCTTCAGCATATCGTGAAAGTCCACGTAAATCGCCCACTCTCTTTTTACTAGGAAGCATATCGAGGCAGCAATGATACCACAGAAGTGAAGCAAGCCGACTAGCCTGGAATGTACTGAGTTACTACTACATAGCAGTTATAACGTGATACCTACCAAACAACAAGATGATGTTAACATGTGAATACCTTCAAAAATGTGATCAAGCGGTCGGACGGTTTGGAAAGAAAGTTGCTCACAACGAATTCTTCTCCAAGTTCACCTGATATTACCTTGTTACAAGTAGAATTCTACTTTTCATATCTACGTAAAACAAAACCGAAAGATGGGAAAGTAATAAAACAAACTGTTCGTGCGCATAAGCTCCGCTCTGATGCAGTCCTCCACCATCAAGGAAGTAAATTCTGGGAGAAACTTAGTTATAAAAATAGAATCCACAACCTCAGTAGGAAGCACTTTTCTCAACGCCAAATCCTGCAAAACAAAAAGTAAGACAGCATAATTAGCTGATGCATAGCTCAACGAACAAGATTCACTTCAAAATGGAAAACATAATCATGGAGGATAGCGAACCTTTGCGCAGCACCCCAGAGACAAGACACGCACTAGCACAACCACTGAGTGCATATCACGCGGCAGGTGGGCTCCTACCTGCAAATTCCACATAGTATTGTGATTTGTGCCTTACTGCTTAAAAGACTGCCTCATCGACCTTCGAATTAATGCAAGAATCCAACGAAAGCTGCAAAACCTACTGAATCGCGCAGCTTCCTCACGGTTACGGAACAAAGAAAATGGATTACGTGAACGTCTCCAGCCACCATAGCCAAATCAACTGCTCTCTGAGAAATCAAGCAATAAGGCAAAAATCGCAAAGCACAAAATGATCCTCAAACAGACAAACCTCATGTGAAGATTTTGGAAATGTGTCAAGAATGTGACGAAGTCTATTAGTTTGGTGGCTTTCCAAGTGTTTATCGCGCATGCATGCTTCCAAACACCAGGCGAAATCATGACAAAGATCTGTGTAATAAACGATAAGATGGGTATTCAGGATTTAGATAATAAGAGCATACCTGCCTTCACTATACCCTCAATACTGGCATCGTGAGCAGCCATAATCAGCTCATACCTAAACATGAAAATGACAAGAAAATTAAAGTTAAAACGAACGCTGAAAGGGCGTTCCAGCGCTCCAAACGGTGCCAGCCCTATTCGAAATAGACGAGTGCGCCAACCATGACTAAACCACTAATAAGAAGACCGCGGACCGAAATACCCCGCTTCTGGCATACCCTGTCAGGCTTTCAGTGCACCTACGACGTATTGCTATCCGCCCCTTCAGCAAGAAAGGAGAGAAGCCTCGGGATTCTTCGAATCGTTCAAAAAAAAACTTGTTTCCAAAATGTTCGGCGCATAAAAAAAAGTGTGTTGAGTTTGGAAAGCTATTTCACAAAACGATTACGCTCGAAGAAGTCTTCCTCTCCGCTTAAGGAATTATGAAATACAACCCTGGAATGAACATAAATGTTTCTTTCGCACGAACCTCAACGAACAGAGCATGACATCGCCTGTGGCGGCAAATAGCTCCCTAATATACGTCATCACAGCCAGGAATAACTCTTCATGATTTCCAACAAACGTGATCAGATCTGAAATAATTCCAGTTAACTACTTGGCGCGAGTTTAACTAGACAAAACTGGGAAAATTTCAGAACCTTTAATCTCCTTCCATTGACGTCGGGCTTTTGTGGTCTCGAATGTGAAAAAGTTAGTAGCCGTCGGTTCTGCAGACAACAACAAATCTTCTTTCCTTCTGAAACATATTCGATAAAAAGCAGGAAGTGGAAGATTTGAGCAAGAATTAATAAAACTACTACTCACTTCAGGTATGAATCAATAGATGGCCGATACGCCTCCTTGAATAACTCAAGGTTTCGGAGCCAAATCTGCTGCTTCACGGAAAGTGGACATGCATCGTAAAAGTCACGATCGTTCATGATACTATCCAGATAACTAGAACAAAAAATCAGAAAAAAGAAGCTTTTGAAGGATACGAATTCAAAAACTTAGATTTTCAAATTAATGAACCGTCAAACTGTTTAGAGATATTTACTTGAACTCACCGGTCTTGGAGTTTTGGCAACTGCTTTAGATTTTCGAGCACAATATTGCGGAATTGAGGGAGGTAGAACAAGTCGAAACACTTTTCGAGTTGTTCCTCCAACTTTCGAAGAGATTCAGGTGAACCGTTTTCACCAAGTGCACGAATTCGTGCGACGACCTGCTCAGATATATCGGAGGCAGCCTACAATGCTATATATCATGCGATCATTTGCAAAACATACTCAGAGATATTGAGCTGGTGATCTCGTTTCTCGTTCGCCCTTCATTAGAGCTTACATGCATCGGCTTATACAAACGAGGACTGTTCGAATTACACGAAGAGATGCTGTACCGATCTTGGTTCAACGAAATTGATATAAGCCTTATTGGATCCCAAACGGTAGGCAGTTATCGGTCCTGAGGTAAGGGGGTAGGCACTCACGGCCTTGGGAGACATTCAAAACAGGGCATTTTAAAACGCTGGTAAGTGACCCAGGCCTAAGAAAGGAGATTAAAGCGAGGGAGTACGAAAATTGCCCACATCTCCCTCAAAGTCCTTTCCCCTCTTCGAAGCTTACCATTGGTCCCAAGTACCATAAGTGGTTCACACAGTTCCACTTGAATGCCCCCTCCACCCAAATATCATCAGCTTCCGAAAATGGGTACGCACTATGACCTAGCACACTCTCGCTTCTGCCACGCAGTAATTCCATCACCTAACCATGAACCGAGCGCGTGTTGCAAACTCAGAGGTGGCTTTGGGGGTGGATGAGCCACCCAACGTGTAGCGAAAACTGGAATATGCGAGGCCCACACGCTACATTTCGTGCTTATCGCAATTCCTTACAAATCAACCTTTTTTTACGCTTTTGTTTACGCCACTTGTTTCAGTTGAAAACACCCTTAATAAATCTCTTCACGCAAACTGTGGCCTATTGTTAATAAAATTAGCCATATTGTTCGGGGCTGTCATAGTTTAAGAGGCACGTTAAAGATGCGGAAAGGGCGACTGCGCTAGTAACAGTGATGCTCAACCGATCCATGTTTCACTACCTCTGGCTGAAATCCAAGAAAATAGGGCGATGCAGGAACCCTGTCCCCGTCAAGGTAGAACTTCAGATTCCTATATTCTTTGAGCGGTTATCACGGGAAGAATCTATCTTTGTATGACTATTTACTTGATTACAAGTGGATTATTGATTTTCTACAAATTGGACAGAGCGATAGTCATAAGCCGACGCGCACGTAGTGAAATTGAACGCGCTTGTGATGCTTCTTGACCTTATTTTATGCCATGTGTGTCACAGGTGCTTTCTTATTCTGTTGTCCGATCGTTAAGATCGTTACCGGACGGCTACGAGAGCGCCCAGTGTCCGATCTTGCAATTTCACGATCGCATGATCGGTCGTATCTCCTCCACACAGGAGCTGCAGATAAAATGCAGCGTAGGCGTAAGTTATGACACCTTGCATTACGAAAGCTGTCCTTCCACTCCTGCCCCGCCCCCGCACAAAACGGTGTAGATAAAATACGCTGAACTTCCACAGTACCAAATCACAGGCGATGAACCTTTGTTGTAATAAAAAGAA
>MU889690.1:0-17927 GCA_036418205.1 Ostertagia ostertagi
AAGTGCCCCGATCAATACTGCAAGGTGTTCTCCAATCCCGCCGCCACTTCTGCTTGATGGTGATGGTTGAATGACGACTGTTCGTGATTCCACTTGTTACGTATTCAGTGTTGCAAAAGAGGCACTTGGGGTTTTTGCGATGGTCCGGCAAGAGAAGGTAATTAAATGGGAATGAAAATAGAAATGTTTATCATGTTTGAGTCAGTTGTTCTGTGAGTTACTTTGCCACAGTGCCCACTTCGCTACCCTTAGACCTAATTGTCCAGTCCCGGTATAAGGTTTTAGATATGAGTTGATTGAGTCAACGTGTGATGCAATCTTACGAGGTAAGCAAACCAGCCCTTTTGGCGTTTCGGCTGGGACCGTATGCTGAATGTTGGGGAGGGGATGGGGTCCCCAACGGTCGACGGTTTACTTCAACTCGGTTGGTACGATAGGAGAGTACTGACGCAAGTGGTGCAGCTGGTCCAGCAGCTCCGCCAGAAGGGCTGGTTTGCTCACCCCAGGACTAAGCCTTGGAGAGGGGACGGACCCGTCCTCTCTTTAAGGCTTAGTTCTGAGGTAAGCACCAAATTGTGGCGGTTCTAAGGACCGAGTTGAAGTGGTCCGTCCACCGTCGGGGACTCCATCCCCTCCCCAACATTCAGCATACGGTCCCAGCCGAAGCGCCAAAAGGGCTGGTTTGCTTACGTCCAATCTTACGAGTCCATGGTAACTGTGCGAATGCAAATCTCGAAGGATAAATGTCAATACTCTCAATATATGGGAAAGGCCTGAGCATGCAATGCAATAGGTTGGAAATACTCATACCACTTCAGAGCCTCGGATTCCGTATGGTCCGACCCTTCGGAGTTGGCAAACACCGGCTTTTCCGCATCGTCACTTTGGACGCTCTTCAGATGATCCATCTGAATTTCTTCACAGAATAGTGAGTAAAAATGGTACATCAGCTACTCAATCTGTACTTTAATATGTTCAAAATCAATAAATGAACAAAACGCAACGAGGAAGGATTAAACTCAGCGCTCTAACCAGCAATACCCTAAACAGAGCAATTCACGTCCTTAGCGCCAATTGAATTTTACGACGAATTCATAGCCTATACCTCCTGTTGTGCATTCAATTCCGTCTCTGTATCGCCACTTAACTGCCCAACCTCCCCTTCCACCGCTGCTGCCACTAGAAATTTATCTCCACCTGTCTGATGCTGACCGTCGCTGTGCTGAAACTTGAAAGACTGAGTTTTCGACGAGGATTATCCGAAAATTATAGTTGTACTGTGACAGCAGAACAAGTACTTACCTCATCATCAATATGAATATGAGCAGTATCGCCTTCTCCTTGCAGATTTTCCATGTCACTTTCCAAGGGGAGCTGTGATGGCGGAGTCTCTTCTTCCACCGGAAACTTACGATATTTCACAATTATATTTAATATTGAAGATATATTCATTAGATGAGGAGACCACAAAGTTCTTACTACTTAGCATAGTTACCTACCGAATCATCTTCAACTGAGCATTATCTACTTAGATCCGATCATCTTCCTGAAGTTCGTATTCACATTGTGGAGGAGGTTCTGTCTTCTTACTGCAGTGTAGCCACGTGAAAGGATTCAACAATTTGGCAACTCCGGAGAACAGCGACATGGCCTCGAGACTGAAGGAAGGGTGATAGCAGGCGGCAGTGGTGTCACGAGACGAACTGTAGAGATAACTCGTAGGATTATTTACGATGAAATTGTGGAGACCTCTACAGCAAATACGACCCAGAATACGCCAGTCTTACAAAATCTTTCGCGCCGCTTTCAAAAAAGACGTGGCAGGAATCGTGTGGACGCGTTGCTCTCGTTAACACTAGTCATCTCAGGCGAGCTCTTCATTCATATGGCGCACGTTCGACGAACGATAGGGTGATGTCAGAGTCCACGATCTGTCGTGCGATTCGCGCGAATCGCAAAAATCGCAAGTGCCCCATTTGAAAAACTGAATATGAAACAAGTAGAATCATGAACAGTCGTCATTCAACCATCACCATCAAGCAGAAATGGCGGCGGGATTGGAGAGCACCTCGCAGTATTGATCGGGCACTTGTGATTTCTGTGATCCGTCGCGCGATTCGCGCGAATCGCGCGACGGATCGCGGACTCTGACACCAGCCATGTGTCCCTAATGCTGTGCGATCGTTACGATCGGACGACCGAGTATGAATGCGCTAATGGGCAGCATTCGACGCTGGTGTCGTTGATCGCAGCATTGTTGTGCGGGCTGACTCTAGAAAAGGAAAAACTGCTTACACACCGGGGGGAGGGAAAAGATCACCGGCGGCGCGGACGCGAGCGCGTGCAGCTGACGTCACAGCTGCGGCAACAGCACGAGAAGGCAAGACTAAAAGCTGCCACTTCGCTTGAATAGTAGAAGGTAGCTGGCACCTTACCAACTAGTGCAATCAGTAGTGCCGTGCGCGAAGTGATTGTATGTGTATAGGTACTATTTTCGCCCTCGGAACTTAGGAATCTGCTTGCGAATAAGGAGGAAATCAATAGGTTTCGTGCGCAAACCCTAACGAATTCGCATCTAATTCGAAGTCGATTTCAATATTTCCATTCCTCGTTATCACTTCATACCTCTGCACAGTGTCCTATAGCAATATTATAAAGTATTGGCACGAGGGTCGGTCCTACCGCTGCGACTATTCGGAACTTTTTTACCCCCCCCCCACCAAATACGCGACCCCTTCCTTCTCCACCCTCGCCATCACGGTCACTGTTTCAGCATTTATGTCTAAGACCATGAAACGGCAGAATTTTTCCCTCTCCTTCACACTACGCGCCCTAAACTCATCCATGAATTCGAAGATTACATCGATTACGAGCCGACAAACTCAACAAAATACGACCCCCCCCCCTCGTTGGTACTTGTCGCAACATAGGGTTGACCCTGATTGGCACCACTCTTGCTCAATCCCTCGCCACCGCTGTGACGTCAAAGTGACGTCACCTGCACGCGCTCGCGTCCGCGCCGCCGGTGAGCTGGTTCCGTGGAGCCTTACACACCTCTTCTCAACGTCCCCCTAATGATAAGTTCAAAGGGGACTAGGGGAGAGAGGGGAGAGGTTGTTGGCTGTATGGGCTCCGCATAATGATGCCCAACAAGCGCCTGGATTCGTCGCGCTACCGCCGAATGCGGTAGCGCGACGAATCCAGGCGCTTCGCGGAAACGCGGAAAGCGCGAATTGCGCCACAATGAGTGAAAGCGCATGGATCTGCCGCGTGGCCAAGCTTCGCAGCGATCGCGTACATGCGGAGTACGCAAGGAGCGCGGGAAGCGCAGAATCTCCAAAAGGATTGAGTGGGGTAGGCACAACTGCCAGATGGGGTAGTGGTTCGCAAAGAAAGCGACTTTTTCGCGTTCTACAGCGCGAAACATTTTTCGCTGCGAGAACCCCATGTCTACCCACGATCAAAGGTGGACCAGGGGTCCCTACAGCGAAAAATGTTTTGCGCTCCGAAAAAGTCGCTTTCTGCCAAGCGAACACACCCGCCAATCCCTAGAGCTAAGCCAAAAAAGGGGAGGAACTTTGGAGAAAATGAAAACTGTTTACGCACCCTGAAATCTCTCCCGACTCCTAAGACTTACTTATGGTTAGTCCTGAAACATCAAAAAACGTTGGCCATGGTTCTAAATGCCTTGCCGCCATATCGCTCTCCCCCTTCTTCCCGTCTTCAGGTGTAGCACATTGATATGATTCTGCATGCTGCGTGTTCAGTGTTCTACGCATTCTACAGTAGCATGGCGTGTGAATGCTGCCATAGTTAGTGATTTTGCAGCGTGGAAGGGGCATTTCAACAGAAATGCTTCCTTTCTCCATGAGCCTCCATAAGGCCGCGTTCATAGTTCGCGACTCCGGAGATTAGGATAGTACGCGACAATGAAAAACATATGTATTGACGGGGAGATTAGGATAGTAGTAGAGTAGGAGATTGCGCTGACAAGATTAGATACGTATCGATTGAAATCGCCGGAGAGTAGTAGATTGCGATATTACGATAGTAGGATAGTAGTAGAGTAGGAGATTAGGATAGTAGTAGATTAGGATAGTGCGCTGACAAGATTAGATATGTATTGATCTATTCGCTTGAAGTCGCCCAATCTACTACTCTCCAGCGATTTCAATCGATACGTATCCAATCTTGTCAGCGCAATCTCCTACTCTACTACTATCCTAATATCCTGTCGCCTACTATCCTAATCTCCCGAGTCGCGAACTATGAACGCGGCCTAATGAACACTGCTTTATGGGCAGAATGCCTTTTTTGAGTAGCTTCCCTGAATGGCAGTTTTTTTTTGTTCTAGTACTATTCGCTGGCCTTGGCGACGACAGGCTATAGTGCGCTACGGCGTTATGGTGTGCAACATTTGCATTCAACAGAAAACAGTGCTCAATCAAGAAACCATAGAGCACAGAAATGCTCGATGGCGCGCACTACCGCACTGAGGTGGAACTACGTCAGGCTGGTGTCAGAGTCCGCGATCCGTCGCAGGTTTCGCTGATTTTCGCGATTTGCGCGCGATTTGCGCGATTCACGCGACGGGTCACGGAAATCACAAGTGCCCGATCAATACTGCAAGGTGTTCTCCAATCCTGCCGCCACTTCTGCTTGATGGTTATGGTTTAATGGAGACTGCTCATGATTCCACTTGTTTCATATCCAGTGTTTCAATTGTTCAAATGGGGCACTTGCAATTTTTGTGATTGGTTTGGTTTGATTCCTGAAAAAAATAGGAACGATTCAAGAGCATTTCAATGAACTAATAGACATTGAACATGAAACAAGTAGAACCACAAACATTCGTCTTCCAATCTTTACTGCCAAGCAGAATTCGCAGCAGGATTAAACAACACCTCGCAGTATTCATCGGGCACTTCCAACTCCTGTGATCCATCGCAGGTTTCGCGAAAATCGCGAAAATCGCGAAACCTGCGGCGGATCGCGGACTCTGACACCAGCCTAGAGAGCTGCACCCGTTAGTAGAAGTTGTTGCGCACACTATTCTCAAACATGAATTTCGCGATCTATTGGCGCGACCGAATGGCACGATTGAGTCGAGCAGCTGGGTCGCCGACTATGAATGCGATAATTGGAAAAGCGTTATGATGAACTAAAAACTGAAACTAAACCTGCAATGCTACAGATGCGTTTGCTGCAAGGTCATGCATTGCGGTCCCGCAACGAAATCGTTGAACTGCAAGGGGCGCGAAGTCGCGTCACGCAAACACTTCCATAAAGAGATTCCAAACAAGGGCCCTTACACGGATCAAAAACGAATAGCGCTCTAGAAATTATGAGGACAGAATGTGTCTAAGAATGAGATTCAACAAAGATTCGAATGTGTAGCTGGATTTTTACCCAGGCACGTTGAGCGCTGGGCATGTACAAACGTGTAAGGTTTGTAGTTCTTTTACAGTTGGCGCTCTCGAAATCGGTGCGAAGGATAAAATTTGGGGGTGCATTTGGAAGCTGCGCACGGATTGCCGAACGATCTGCTCAGTTTTATGAGGTACATGAAAGCCAAATTCATTCTCGGTGCATGGCAGCCAGCACAGACAGCTTCGCCAGTCGCAAGAAAAAGGTGCGGTTTGGGACGCCACAAGGTACCGCGCGCTCGGCGCTTACCATGGGGAGTTCAGGGCAGCATTTTTTCAAAATGGTTTCTAATGTTGTAGAGGCTCATGTGAGGAACACAGAACCATGGTCCATTTTTCCTGAACGCCCCAGGAATGTCAAAACAGCGGGGAAGAAATGGTCCAAAGTTCGATCCTCCGTGATGACAAATTTTTGCAATTTATGTTGGCGCCTCCAAATTGCCGCAAAACACGACAATGACATCTATTCTCGACGATGGCATTTGGCGGCAATCTGGGGCGCCAAACTATATTGCAAAAATTAGTCATCACCGGGGATCGAACTTTGGACCATTTTTTCAGCACTACTGCTTTGACATTCCTGAAGGTGTTCAGCAAATTATTTATATAGGGTATGATTATGGCTTCGGTGTTCCTTCCGCATGACGCTTCTCTCTCGGAGCTGGAGACATGCGACTTCTCTAGGACTTGAGCCGTTACAGACGTTCGTGAGGACACTCCGTCCACTTTTTGGCATATGTGCCTCGCCCTGACCATAGCAGTTGAGGGTGCACCCTTCACCCACCTCTATCCACCTTTTTCCCGGTCCCGGGGACTTCTTCGAACCGAGTTATGAATTTTCGTCGCAAACTCCGTCCTACTTTAGTCACGCTCCCACCCACCAATAGCAGTTGGGCTCTTACTCCTTCACGTACATCTCTATCCACCTTTTTTCCGACTCACTAAGACTTTTCCGGCCCGAAATTATGAGGACTTGTGGGAAACGCTGTACACTTCAGAGCGCGCTCCGCCCCTTGTGGGCAGGCCTCCGCCCGACGTTTATCCTATGCTGGGATTACCTTAGACATTGCTTCCCTGCACCAATTTGTTTTCTGCTATGTAGGCCTTCTCCCAAATCAGTTTTTATTAAGCACTGCTTAACTGAGAACGCCCCGCCCACCGGGGGTGGGTCTCCCTAATTCGATGTGACTTACCAATGCACACCTTTACCCACTTTTTGCCCAGTTTCGAGGTTGTTTTGTCACTGAAATCGAAATCTTGGTCGTCAGTACAGTTCATTTCGATGCACGCCACGCCCACTGTGGGCGGGGCTCCGCTTAGCTGATGTGTGTTTTGTACTTCGCGAGACCTTGCCCACCCATCCCACACTTGACCCGGTCCCTCCAGGCGGATCCCAGGAGCTAGGGAATTTCGTACAGAAGCTTGGTCCAAGTGGCGCTCGATGACCGGCGTTCTCTGCGATAAGAAAATACCAGAGCGACTGAAATCTAAGATCTACAGAACCGTCGTCCGACCAGTCGCCATTTACGGAGCAGAGTGCTGGCCCGTGACTAAAGAGGTTGAGGCTCGTCTCAGTGTAATGGAGACAAAAATGCTGCGCTGGACTGCCGGGTCACGCGTTTGGACCACATTCGCAACGATACCATCAGAAAGCGGTTCGGTGTGGCTCCCATCGCTGATAAGATGCGCGAAGCTCGCCTGAGGTGGTACGGTCACGTCCTTCGCGCTAATGATGAGTGTCCGTAAGATCGGTCTAGACTTTAACGTGCCAGGAAAGCGGCCAAGAGGACGCCCGAAGCAACGATGGCTTGATACGTTGCATGAGGACTTGAAATTAGTTGGAGTTGGCCTTCATCCCCGATCAGGCACATAATCGGGAAAAGTGGCGTCGTAATACCAGGAAAGTGTGACACGCCACAGGGTGGACAAACGTTAAAGAATAAGAAGGGAAGATTCTGTCGAACTGGTTTCGAATCGAACTTTCTAAATATTTCGATTGTGAAGTTGTTCGGCTCACTTTTTCCAGTGCGATTACGAGGTTGCCTTCAACGCTACACAAAGATAGCCATTTTAGTGCAACAGAGTAACACTCGATCTTTCTGCTTCTTCCTCGTATTGATCAAGCTCTTCTTTAGCCTACATTTTCTCCTTTCAGCTTCCAAAAGGTTATATTTGAATTGTTCAACTATCCCTGGAGCAGAATCGCGCTCGTCGTGTTCCAGAAGAGCTGCTCGAATCTCTGCGCAGGAACTCATGTATTGCTTAGCATCGCTTACCTTTTGTCTATATCCGATATTCTTTTAGGCTTTCGAAAAGAATTCCCCCAAGATATTGATGCCTGCGAAACGCTTCACTCCTTCATGGGCGGCTAAGTGGCTTTCAACCAATGTGGTTCTTCACTGCACAAGATATCAACCACAGTCGCTGAGAAAAGTAACAGATTTATTCAGCTGTATTTTTCATCTGAGAAGCTCTGCTTCCTCAGTTTTGGTCTTCCGCAGTCCCGGTAGCTGTCCCCCTGAAAAAGATGTTTCATCGGTAGTAAGTGCTTGCTATAACGTGCTATAATGCCGTGCTATAATGCTTTTGAGACCATGAAAATCACTCATATCTCATACAGTTCCAACATGTGAGCTCTCACACGTACATAACTGCTGAGGACTTCAATAGGATGAGAGTTGAAAAGTCCCGAGAACAATGAAGATTGTATAATCACAAGAACATTGGAAAACAGTAACTGAATATCAATGCAGCAAGCATACGGTGATATACGCGGGCCCTAATCTATGAAGACATGCACACTAATGGGATAGAGGAACTAGGCCCAAAGAAGAAGTGGTGAGACGTGATCAAGAAGGACCTAAGTGAAATCATGGCCACAGCAGAGGACGCCCTGGACAGATTAAAGTGGCGACGACTGACAAAGACAGCGGACCCTGCGACTGCGCGGGACTAACGCTAGGGAGAAGAAGAAGAAGGTGCCATGTTAGCAGCGCAAGTAGGCCACGCATTCCGAATCGGAGCAGAACTACATGCTCGTACCTTATCCATTTTATAACGTTGCCGCTTGAGCTTTAGTTGTTCTCCGACTTGGATTCGTATTATGTCCATTGTTCCATCTTCATCTATCACCAGAGACGCACCTGAGAATTGTTTATGAGGTGCATCAACACAAACCATTCAAATATTTAGACTTGGCTCACCCATGCTGCCAACATTATCTTGAACTCTGTAACCTGGGCTAGAGAAGATCGTTATTAGATATGGTCCAACTCTTTCATATCCACTCATTGGAGGCTGATGAGCACGAACAATTAGTGAGAGCTGAAAGGAAAGGGGTTATTCTTTTGGGAAACCAAAAAGATGAAGGAAAAAACGAAATCATCAATGTTGGAGAATTCCTTCCAGAAATTCCACTCACTCATATTCTATGTATTTATTACCTCAGCTCTGAGGGACGTACATGTATTCAACTCAGGATTAGCCGAGTAGAATAGTTATTCTCCAAGTAAGGTGTATCGGTTTGCAAGCCTAAAGGTTGTGCTAATTGCCGGATTGGGAGTGCGTGGCAAGAGAGAACGGGCTCGTGGTATGAGCCTGTGAACGCTCACTAGGCCTTGGCCGGCCCACAGTTGCAGTGATCAAATGTTTCGGTCTCTCTCCACTCCTTGATCCTCCTTCCCAAAATATGCTGCTCTCTATTCATTTTCCATGCCCCTTTCGCGAGCTCGTCCATAATCAGAGCGCGAGGATAGTCCATTTGAGAAAATCTGTTTCATTCGCAGTCGCCACTAGCGGGTTCTCAGCGCCTCTTCACAACCCTTAACATGTTTGTACGAACATCGCTACCCTTGCTAGAGAAATGTTACCCTCACAAAAGAGTCTATTTGTTTCCCATTTTTTCCAAAAAAATCTCGTCCGTTCGTCAAACTGAGTGTTCGTTTCTCACAAGCACATATGAGAAAGGCTTCTTGGGCTGAGCGGGGGAGGGGGGAGGGCGGGGGGGGTAGGGGTGCGAACAATCCTAGGTGCGTCAATCCTTCAGTGTTATAGCAAATCATTGTGGGTGTTCTATAGGTCTGAGCGCTTATGTGGCTGAGCGATGAGTGCTTGGCAATACAGCGAAGGACGTACGTTAATGTATCGTGGGGTCAGTGCGCTTGCATCAGCCAATTATTCAATCTCTGTGGAACTGAAGGGTGTCATCTTATTGACATGTAGGGTTACCCCACCCATCCGAACGGTGATACTCATGTTCCAGAGAATACGAGGGCAAATGTAGGTCCTCGAATACTAGTCTGATTTAAGAGAAGAACCAAATGCGCGACGCATGTAAGAGAGCTTGAGCTTCAGCAAGCGGTTCAATTTTGTTTTTTTTTCTGTTTACAGAAAATACCTTGCAAAAAGATACCTCATTCCTTTTAACAAATCTCTTGATTTGGATTGGCCCGAAGAGGTAACCGAGACCTCCCCCTGTCGGATCTCGCAGTGTGTTGGGCTGAAATGATACTCTCTTACGGTTTTAGTAGACATTATTTTATACTAATCATAAGAGATGCCCTGATGACCTGTTCAAGGACGCGATCATACCTATCTACTTCAAAGCAAAAATTCACCAATTAAAGTACTCTTGCGGGGCATTTCTGAGGCATCCCTTCACCCTTTTTGTTCTTATGGGGGCGCTTGCTATAATACCGCGGAGTACCCAACAGGAGGCCCGTCATGCAGCGAGGAGGCAATGAAGCAGACGGGTAAGCGGACGAGTCGCAGCGTGAATTGCAGTGATTCCTCATCAGGATAAGTAGGTTTTAGTGTAGTACGCCCACTCCTTCAGTACTGGCTGCGACTCGTCCGCTGACCCGTCTACGTCTCGCTGCGCGATGGTCCTCCTGTCGGGTACCCGGCCGTCAACGTCTCCACTGGTCAAGGCACCGGGCAACTGTCCCAAGTCAGTCGCCGCACACGCAGCTTGCGACCACTGTGCGAATCGCGCTTCTGGTGACCTTTCGTGCCGGAGATCCCTTTTCCAGACCCGCGTCTTCACTGAAATCGATTCACAGCTACCAGCATCCCCTTGGAAATCGAGTGTGATTTGACCTTTTAACAAACCAGTATTATTCTCACCTCATATGTCCACTTACACACATGCGGATCGGACCACAAAATATCAATATGCGTTCCTGGCTTACTGTCCTTTGTGAGTGGTCTTTGTAAAGCTGCTATGTCAGCAACGGTCTGTATTCGAGGTGAGAGTCCACCGTGCATGCAAATGATCTGGTTGCTGATTAGACATGCTATTGGCATGACACTGAAATGAAGCAATAAATAGTCACTATTAATAATTATTCGCCAGTTCCAGAGACATTCGATGAATCCAGGTAAGCTTACCCCTTAAGAGCATATCAGAGCTACCCAATAAGGTAGAGGATTTGCCGATTCGCGTTTCAAAAGGGCGTCGTAAGAACGTGAAAAGCCACATCAAGTTTGCTTCTGACCTGTGCTCCTTTAGCTTAGAGTGCGACAGCCTGCGCACAAGTGTTTTTGCTGACGCCCTCGCTCTTCTACTGTGCTAGGGAGGGAAAGAATGATCCTATCGTGTTCAGCCTTCAGAGGAAGCCGACGCGATGAGGTGATCTCATTGAAAAAGGTGCCAAATGATGCGTCTGTGAAATAAGGGAGAAGTCGAAAACCCGAGGACGGAGCCCTCTTCACATCCGTTGATTTGGGGGATATACAAGTTCACTGCTAATAGCGGTCGTTCGGAGAGGTCAAACAATTGCCATGGGTACGACTGTCGGTAGTTGTTGCAAGAGTGCACTCAGAAAAGAAAATCGAACGATGGTGAGAACGGCCTTTCTAGTACATGCGTCATCATACCTTCTACGTGCAGGCGGGGCGTGTCTGAGGAGCGGAGGTGTTTTTGAAGCACCTTCCATACCTAATATTGCCACTGGCAGCACACTATTTGCCGGAAAAGCGTCACCTATCGTCTAATTGGATGCCAGATCCTCTTTGCTACTCATGCATAAACGCCAGTTTTATCTCAGTTTTACCTCAAAGGCGATCTCAGGATGAGTTCAGTTGGCTGAATCCTTCAAGAAAGTAGGGTCGAGTTGTCTACGAAAGTCGCAGATTTCCCATTCTCCCGGCTCAGAGATTGCGCACGACGGGCTTTGCAACCCTGCTGTGCTCTTTCCACTATCCTTCTCTCACTGGCGTAGCAAAGCCGAGTCAAACTGATCAATCCCCCAGCTAGCTGTTTCAAAAGGGGGATCACTCTTCCTTTTTCTTTCAAATGGCGCCTACTTTCGCCTCAGTGCTCTCATATTCTTGGCTGAGAACCAGACCGTTTTATTCTGAGGCGTGCCTTCAAGCCTGATAGGATCGTATACGGTTTGGTGACTGCGCATGTGATATTAACTCATGTTGCTGGCAATCCTGTTCCGATCCCTGGATAAAATTCCTACCGAGACCATTTCAATTCTCTCCTCGTACGTTGATCAACCGGCCACTGAATTGCACAGGCTTCTACTCTGTCTGGCCCTTGCGAAGTATGAGTAGGCAAGACTTGGCTTCATGCCGCTATGTAGCACTATTTTAACTTCGGAGTAAAATCATTCGCTCAGCGAATTGGCTTTGCCGACTAGCATAGCCTGTGCGTGGAAGCGACTGGAGGTGTTATACAACATCCTTACTGGTGGGCTTGGTTATTACCATCTCGGAGGCGTCGGGCTAACCATTGTAGAGTAACACTGGTGTCATATTGACATGATACGATGTGATGTGATATGATAATAAATTGATTCCAAACGACTGCAAAGGAGTGCCGATCGACTATGAGCTTCAACTTAATTTTCACAGAGCTTTGCTACTATTGCGGAAAGGATTACCGACCTGAAAACATCCGTAATTTTGCGATAAATTTTTTTGAACTCTTTAGGGATATTGTCGTGCTTTTCAGTTCGCTGTAGAAGTTATAGGTCTGAAAAACAACGTGAGCGTAAAAAACTGGCGAAAGTAGACAAGGAAATGTGCATTTTTTGAAATTGCTGACCTTATTCACAATTGGATCTTCATGATTACCTCGAATTACAAATACGCTCTTGTACATCACTACCTTCAGAAGAAGGACGAACATTAGTACCTGGAGAGCATATGATTTATAGATTTTCTTAGAACCTGAAAAGTATTGCTAAGGGAAGTCTGTGGGTATTCATTGACGAATCGGTGAGCTATTCAGCTGGCAGAGCATCCGTACAGAGCGTAGGACTTTAACCTATTAAAATATGGAAATTTCATTCCCTTAAAAGGCAGAGTTCATAATAAAAAGAAAGGACGCTCATGTTTTTCGGGGGGGGGGTGGAAGGACACTCAAAGCATGGCCGATTGTAGGTGGCGACTAGAGACAAGCCAGCAGAGGGAGGAAACGCCAAGGCAGAACCCATTATTGCTCCTCACATGTTCCCCTCAGGATTCCCTGGCCTTTGAGGCTTACGATTAGTCCCAAGCACAGTAACTGATTAACTCACTTGGAGGTTGTCTCACCATGGACGGACACGAACGGGACAGGACATGAATGCCAAAGACAGCTACTAAAAACTGGTCAGAATGTTGCAGAGGATTGAGGACAAAACTTATGAAAACCAACCTAGAATCTTGCAGAAACGGGGACCCCTTTTTGCCTCGTCATTCGCGCATTAGGTGTCTTATGGGTGAAGACTTTATCGGTGGTAATGCTCTCTTTGCTAGGCGGTAGGGCCAGACCGAAGAGGTTAGGTGGGCAACGGCCATGGGGCGGCGTGGAGACGTCATGCTAGGATCGGCGGGGGCAGATCGTGTCAGTTCCCACTGTTAGGGTGCTCCCTGTCATTCCACTTAAAAAGTTTCCCTCCTTCGATCTCCGACTTTATCGTCAATTTTCTTCGAGATATGTAGAATATGCGATATATATGGTATAAAGGCTATCTAGCATGGTACTTAAAATCACAAAGGCGGTACTTTTGCTCGCCTTCACTTATCATCGTGTGGCTTAAACAAATACGCCTTCGAAAATCTAATATTTTTGATTGGAATTCTAATGTGTGGTATTGAAGGAAAATGTGTGGTATTGACGTCGAAACGAACAAAATCGAGAGCTGCGAGGCAAACTACATACTTATAATCAAGTAAAATGAGTATAACCTCTGTACTATGTCGACCTCTGTCGACATAATCTCCGAGGAAAAGGGTTGGTGTTTCAGGAGGCCATCCATTCACATGAAACCATCTCCAGATGTCACTGTATTGGCCATGGATATCTCCATAGATGACGATTGGCACGGATAACTACAAAAGTTTTGATTGTGCATATTAACTTAGAAAATGTCATAAACCCTTTTTGTAAAACACTCGCCTCAAGGAGTGTCGGCTCTTGTGAAAACACATCGTAAGCCTTGGCAAGAATGGCTATCATTATGTCGTAATCCCAGTCTATTTCACATGGACCGAGTCGAATCACCTTGAACAGTAAAAAAATGTGCATTGATGGGTTTATCAGAGAACAAACGATTACAAAAAGCGTCGCAATATTTTCTGCAAGCCGCGTAAATTTCTTGCATGTTTTACGAAAACCCTGACTCATTTTCAAAAGCTATATGTAATCTTTCCTAGTTCCTGGCAGGCTGGTTTTCCATGTCCGCGCATGTCTGTCATGTTCGTGCTCATTTATTTGATGTTCCCTATTCTAAATGCTATGAAGTCCATGTTTTCGACGTGCTGATCAGTTAATCCACTTTGAGGGAGGACCAACTCAATTGAGCTTCGGACGAGAATTAAGCTGCAGCAAATGCCAGAATCAACCGACTCCCCAATACGACACCCCTCCCAGCCCCCACCGCCACCCTTGCCATCGCGACTGTTTCTATATGTAGCATTTGATTCCAAGACCAGTCGACACACCTACGTCCGCCCATGTTTCTCCTACAAAACGGCCGCTGAGTGGAGGTGAGGGTAGGGAGTGGGGGAAAGGAGGTGATAAGTTTGGTACACTGAATTGGCAAAAATTTTATCTAGTTCACGGAACTTCATAGGAACTTTCACCACCTTCGTCACAAAACCCGTTTGAATAGCGACCCATTTTGAAGACCTCCGGTCACACTGCTCCAAACATCATTAACCTCGCTCAACCCCCTCCTCCCGAAACCACAAATGCACCCCTCAATGCAATAGTGCGAACTGACGGTTGACCCCGGCTAGTGATAGTGAGGGCAAAATTTTTGTAATTTTTTGCTGTTGTGTGCACTATGTTTCTGCTATAGGTGGGGATCTTAGAACCGTCGGCCATTCAAAGTGCGAATATGACACAGAAGTATGAACCATAGGTGGGGTCCTACGATCCGACTTAGAATTGAAGTCCAATGCACAAATGGACTCTGTGCCCCATCACTAACCACATCGTCGGTGGACATAAGTGAATGTTCAGTACATTTTGGAAATAATCATTGTCAAACCGCACCGCCGCCAGAATATCCTCCATTTTTGAGCAGTCATCCACTCCGATTAACATTGCTTGGTCCTTAGATTCTCGGTACGTGATGCGGTCACTGGTTTGAGTAAGTGAGCACCTTAAAATTTTGTTTGAAGTGATTGTTTGTGGAATCCCTTTTGAATGTCTGCTCAGTGAGGCACGAAATTCGGAAGAATGGGGTTGAAGGGAGCGATTACGATAAGGAACTTTCGCATCGGGAGAGTACCTCTGCCACACGGAGTAGTTACTTGGCAGCGATGTGTAGCGTTTCCAAGGCAAAAGGTGCTGTGGTTGCTGAGCAGGACCTCTGCAGCACTGCGCCTCCAACAGCGTTACGCCCACTTGTTCAGATGATGATTTGAGCGAGCTGTCTGTCTACTGTTTTTTGGGAGATCGTTTCCTTTTATCGGCTGTATCTTCCAACTTGCCCATGGTATTTGAATTGCAAGTCCGAGGATCGAAATGATGTAATTCTTTACGCTTTGCAGGTGAATTTAGTGCGAGATGTAAAACGTAGCGGCCAGGCAATGGAAAAAAAGGTAAAGAAACCGAGCAGGCCGAAAACCAAAGCCCTCGCGTACAGTAGCAGACCCAAGCGAAACAACATGACTTGTGGAAGAGTTCACCGGTTTTGGGCGGGGCCAATGCTGCATCCAAGGGCCTTGGCGCCTCAGCTTGTCAAATGCCTCGAAAGTTGCGTACCTTTTTCCGCTTGTGTACCGCTGCAATTTTTTTTCAGGAAAAAGGTTGTTTTCAATTGGAAATCTCGGGCTTTGCCTTTATGTACTCTGGGCAACCCGCTTCCGTTTTTTATAACCTTACAATTTCACCTGCCCTCTTCCTAGATAGCTACAACGTCTACTGGACACACATATCACGCAAGAACAAGCGGTTTACTGAACATTGCGTTTCACCTGTATCACCTGTCGTCCCGTTGATCGTCGATTTGCTCGAGCGGGCGCCAGCAACGTCTCCATTCGTCCCTGTCGCGTGCTAGAGTGGTCCAGTGGATCCTCCTTGCTCGAGGGACACGAAGTCCATTCATTCCTTTCGTTCAGAGCTTTCGTGAAGAAGTCTGACCATCGGGCCGGCGGTCGTCCAGGTGTTCGTTTGACGTCCCGAGGGATCCAGTCGGTAACCGCTCTGGTCCAACGGTCATCGCAAAATCGCATGACGTGTCCGGCCCACCTTATCTTCGATTCCTTGGCGAAAACGGCAGCGTCCCCGCCGATCTTCGATCGTTGGCGGTCGGTCTAGGAGACAAAATTGCGTATACGAAAGAGACCTTTCACCAAGTTCGTATAATTCATTTTGTTTTCATAGAACTTTCGCCAAAACCCCGTCAGAAAACCCCTTTTTACGACCCTGGTTCGCACATTCCCACAAATAACACTCCTTGCTCAGCCCCAAATGCGATCCCCTTCCCTAAATCACAAATGTGATCCCCTAGTTTGAATAGCGCGAACGAACGGTTGACCCTGTTTCCAACGTGTGTTTTTTCTTCTGAAACAGAAAATTCTACTAATGAGTCACTGAGCGCCGAGGGAACAAGTGCAGAGGCCTTATGGCGCAATGGTCGAGATAGATGTTACTGTCGTGTTTTGCGGCAATTTGGAGGCGCCAACATAATTGCAAAAATTTGTCATCACGGAGGATCGAACTTTGGACCATTTCTTCCCCGCTGTTTTGACATTCCTGGGGCGTTCAGGAAAAATGGACCATGGTTCTGTGTTCCTCACATGAGCCTCTACAACATGCAGAAAACCATTTTGAAAAAACGCTCCATGTCCTGAAAGACCTCCCTTGTTAGCTACCCTTGCTTACAGCTTGACCTTGCTCATGAGAAGCCCTCTCATACTCACCGAACGCATCTTCACTGAATACAATGGGATGGATGGGCTCGATACATCACAACCTCTTGATATTGTGTTTAATATGTAGCCCACTTCAGCGGGAGACATCCTTGGTTGAATGACCAATTGTGTGAGATCGATCTGAATCACGATTAAATAGAGTCTGAGAAACTAACGGTATCACTCATCGAAAAATAAAAATACTTGGCCGAATTGGAACATACATGAATTTTTTGACTGTATTTGGTAGGGTTATCAACACATTTCAGGTGCTTTCCACAGTTAATAATTAAGAGTATTAACTGAAATAGTAGTAAAAGAGCTATAATGCTTAGGACTATGTATGCTACTAGTGACAGTAAAACTTACCAGTTTAGCGATAATGATTAAAAGTATTATACAATGTGCTATATACATTGTACTATTGGGAGAGGTGCCAGATAACTTGTAGAAGGAAAGAGTGTTACATGCATTTGTAGCACAGCAACTAAATGAAGTAAATATTAATTTTGGTGAAGACTACGCGATGTAATCCTCTTGATCAATACTCTGCCAACCTCCTCAAAGACAGTACACATGAGGCCAGGAGGGCAGAGCGGGTTCGATTTGACGTTTGAAGACGGACCCCAGGATTAGCTTGACCAGTAGGAAGGATACCGTGAGGGGAATTCCGGGGTCCGTACCTTCATAGATCATGCCAGCTTCGTTGCCCAAATTGCGCGATTAGGGCGCTAATCCATTACGAACCTGCAACCATCGACCCTCGCTGCAACGCTTCCCACCCACCACTACCGATGTACAGATCAGCGTGCTTTCTGGAATGCATCCAAGGTTACTGTAGGTTAAGGCCTTAATTTTAGCGTTTCCCATAATTTCTTTGCTTTCCTTCCCACTTTCAGCTCATTGCGCAGCTCAGCCATCACTACGCAGCGCTCTCTTTCACTAGTTTTATTTTATCTCGGGATTTGCCTTTAAACGTCACTGGCGGACCAGTCCACACACAAGGGGGTCGTTCACGGCACTCCGCAGGTTTTCAAAAAGTTTCTTGGCTACCACGGTTTCGTGCCAATAGGATCCCAATCATGAACACGACAACCGTTTTTGACATTTGACCCCATTTTTGGCAATCAGGAAACACCAACT
>MU889694.1:0-11741 GCA_036418205.1 Ostertagia ostertagi
ACACCATCCCGTAAGAAAGAATGTAGTATCTCCTGCATCCGGCGGCCAGGTGCGTGTCGCCGCAGACTTCACAACACAAGTGACGACGGCCTCCACAAAATACAGCGGTTTTCTGCCAACGAAATTATTAACATGTGTATTCTACTGATTGTCACTAATCACAAATATCAGTTACTAACTATCAGCTACCACTATGAATTACTTATTATTGATTGGTGATCTTAATGTGTCTGATTGGAGGCCGTCGTCACTTGCGTTGTTGAGTCTGCAATGCAGACTTTCCTAACTGCCGGAAACAAAGTGTACGTATGCGGTAGAGGGTACGGTTGGAAAGCCAGTGGTTGATAGAACTACTTTTTATCCTCACGCCAGAGAACTATCGCCAATGGGAAGTCGTGAGGGAATTTTTCAAAACAGGTTTAGAGCTCCGGTTTCCAAAGGTTTTACGGTTTCCGCTCATTGGTCACCTAGGTCGACACGATCCGTGTCATTACAAGTGTTCTTGAGGGAGTTCCCCATACGATCCTTCCCCGGCCCACCTCATTCTCCCCCAACACCTACCTCTCTAATGTTTCGGCTAAAGCTGCTTGAGAATTCGTCTCAACGACCTCTACTCCTTTCCACTGCAACACAACCAACCCTAACCACCATGGCCGTCGCAGAACTTGTATGAGACCAGAACGATTTATCAGTGTGATGAATTGGTCCCACCGTAATCCACGGCATTGAAGCGCGCTGTCGTTAATTGGAGCGCGCAATCCTACCACAGGTACGCACGCCCTCTAATGGATACTATACTGGCGCAGCTCAGCGTCTTTTTCTGTGACCACCCCAAGGCAGCCCCTCGCAGCGTTCACACTACGCGCGCCTCTCAGGAAGCAGGTCTGTACCCGCGGCCGCACTAAACTGCGGCTGAATTTCAGAACTGCCGTACCCCTCTTTCTGTGGCGATGGTGCTCCGTACAGTTGACGCCCATATTCTCGTCGTGGAGTGTGCAGAGAGAGCGACAGAGCGCGTTAGGGCACACATGTCGAAAACAAGTCGACATGTGCGCCCTACCGCAAACTTGGTTAAGGTGACCCTGCTCAACCATACTAAAATTCGATTCTGTTTGTATAGTGGACAAGTGATTGCTTGCAACGCCAGCATCGCCGGGTACGTGCTTGATGAGACGTCTGGAATTTCTCAAGTATAGAACCACTTCATTGTATAAACCACAACTTTGGTGTGTCGGTTTGTTTGTGTGTATGTCGTTCTGTCCGTCCGCAAAATGAAGTGAGTGATAAGGCAAGCTAATGGAATAAACAAACCGCTAACAAATCGGGTAGCTCGCAGGATTTGAGATATCAATGTTTTGTAGATAGTTGTGATACACTCCAGGGCTATATAAACACCTGCTTAGCACACTTCCGTTCATTCCACATGGTGCTGCAGTGGCAGCTGGAGAGCAGTGGGGGGAGGAGGAGCGCTATGCTTCACACGAAAGGGAGTTCCGGCGTTGCCGGGGACCAACTTGGTTTACAAATAAAATAGAAACAATAAATGGAACACGATAACAGCTCTGGTAGACCATTGAATTTAAGGGTTTAAGAGGTGTTTTCATAAGCATATTTTGTTTTCTATGCGCTTTGTTAAAAATTGGCGATAGACTTGGAAATGTAAGGGAAGGGATCGCGAGGAGCTTCAAAACATAGGTGGAGGGAGATGAAGGACTCAAGTGTTTAGCTCGGTGTGGTGGAAGCATAGGAATTTTCCCGTTTCATAGTCCCATTAAATAAGATGTGGAGAGTTCGAGGACAGTAAGATGAGTCTTCTCATGTTGGAGTGGCCTCAATTTCCGGTAGACGAACCTTGGAAAACACCTCCCGTTTGTGCAGTGTACTTGCGTACACGTAACTACCGTAACTTGGCATTAGGGGGGAGGGGGGGTTGTATGACATCTAATCCTTTTGGTGTGGAGGGAACCTAGTAGTAAGTAAGAATGCGTGAGCCAGGGGGAATGGGGCCAATTCAGGGGGGTGGGGGGAGTGTGAGCCACTTGACCTGTGGCAAAAGTTTGGGTCTTAGTCTCTGACTCTCTGGCCCTGTGAAGGAGACGTAGAGGAGCATAAAGATTAGATTGTCAAAGGACCCATTAGGGGTATTCGATGTCTTGATTACGAAAATGACATCCAATTTTTAACGGTGCACTAGCTGGAGCTTATCTATCTTATCATATTAAATTAGGGTTCTTCCGGCCTCAAGAATAATGAAGCTCTGGTGCTAACTTAGTTGGGGGGGGACCACGCGGCGGCGCGGCGCTCTGTTCGTCTGCTCCTCCAAGGCTTAGTCCGCCGATGGCGCGTATTTCGAAACTGCCACGTGGCGACGAAATAGTAACTGCCCCTTGGACTAAGCCTTAGAGGAGCAGACGAACAGAGCGCCGCGCCGCCGCGTGGTCCCCCCCCAACTAAGTTAGCACCGAAGCTCCTAGTCGCAAGCTAAAACACCTTTCCAGTGCGACGAAAATATGATAAATTATAGAAAATATTCGGAACAGAGTGGTAGCGTCGGAATGGAAGGGGACGAGAGTGTAGGGACATTTCAACAACACTAGTGACTACTAGTTATTCCCGCACTGTACTGTAAATGGAATAGACACGTCCTCAGCTGGCACACTAGCAATATGTATTATTCATTAGCATAGTGCAAAGGGATACGCCATTCGAAGAGAGAAAGTACAACATTCTGCCCCACACACACGCAGAGTTTTCCCGCAAAATTCGGGGAACTATGGCTATCAAACTGTCCGAGTTCTGACACACAACTCCACTCAATATGTTTCCTTTCATACCGATGAAACGACTCCATCAGGTCGAAATTTCGCGATATGTGGCTATGGACCAGCTGTATAAGGTGTAACGCTTGAAGTCCTCTCGGTGCACGTATTTTTACCACTAAAGGCATGCCCCAGGATCACATTGGTGTGGCTCTTGCACACGAATGCGAATGTATTGGTGCGAAATGGGCCGGCAGTAAAGAAAAAAGGAAAAGAATCCGTCGAAAACGCTCAGGTTGAGGGCTCACTCACCTTCCTAATCGGCTGTGCTAAGGGAATGAGAGACTAAGCGCGGAGAGGAGAGTATGAGGCGAGAGAGCGCTACAGATGAGAGGCCAGACAACAGCCTGATAAAGAAAAAAACTGCAGCTGCTGCAGCTTACTTTGCAAGGCCCTAGCGCTCTTGTCGGTGATTTTCCGTGCACGGAATGCCACATCTGTGACTGTGTCTAGGGAGTCGAAGGGAATCGTTCACACGTCTCCTGCCTGGGTTGTGCCTTTAAAAGCACATTATGCGGCTGAAAAGTAGGAAGTTGCTGTGGTCTCAACAGGGTCAACCGTTACGTTGGACCGATATTGGAGCGACGTTGGACCGATGTTCACCGCTCTCCGCGCCGGCATTCACTCTCGCCACCCGCGAGCCGTCTGTGTCTCCGTGCGTACGTTCACTCTCGGCATTACTCTCGTCGTCGCGTTGGACTTTGTCCAACGGACGGTTGACCCTGCAATGATCCCTACTGTTTGGCGTGTGTTGTTGGGAACAGTTAAACGCGAGCAAAACAGCTAAACAGCTTCGAAGTTGAAGCGAGGTGACCGCAGGGGCGGGGTTTGCGCCCTCGCCTCCTCAGATCATTTTGGTCGGCCGCTTCCTGTCTGAAGTAAGTAAAAGTACGATTTAAAAATGGCAGCCTAAACCAATGAGATTTTTCTCTGGTGGGGAAAGTGGGGGCGTATACCCTAGGCTATGCGATTCGGCACAGAATTGTTATGTTCGAAGTTTTTAACAGTTTTTTTCGTTCCTGGTATTCTTGAGGACCAATCACCCGACTCCCAACACTGCTTTCACTTTCAGGCGCAACAGTTCAGGCAGGTCTCATACTGTGCGATTACACGCGCGATTCCCTGATCGCCCTTATCAGTGTGGGGTGTGGTATATTCGTCCAAAAAGAAGGTGGCCTTGCTTTCGAGTCTACCAACTCATGATACCTTCCGAGAGAAAGGGGGTCTCCTGGCGCGTAGCTGAACCAGGAGAGACTTTTCTTTGTAGAACAAAGAGAACGAAATCGATAGCGATATCTCGGAGAACCCGAACATCTCTCTATGGTAGTTATGTGCTCCTTAGATGCTAAGGCGATCGACCATTTTTTGAGGGCACTGATCACGATAGTTGGAAGGCAGAGCGTTAAGGGACGGTTTCAAAGCACACGCCCGGCGGGCTGAAGGGCCCGAGTCAAGCGGATACCCTCACAGGAGGCCCATCGCGGGGCAAGGTCAGCGGACGAGTCGCACGCGTACTATAGGGATTTCGCGTCAAGTCAAATAGAGTGCCCCCTAAATGCGAATTCTTTTTTCGATTTTGAAGAAGATCATGAGTCTTTCAAGCAGGCAGCCGTTAGTCGGCGTGGTGAGCGAAAAGGGAGTGATTGACGGTAAATGCTTATCCTTTTATCGTTTCAAGTCCAAGACATGAAATCTTCCCTCAAAACGTTCATACGATGGTAAATAATTAAAATATGGCTTTGCTAGCAGATCAGTAAGGCGTACGTCACGTGAAGGTCGTAGAAATAAATCAATGATTGGTTATCAAAATAATAAAAAAGTTAGGTAAAATAATGGTAATCAGAATGAGCGAAGCAAGAGAACCAAATAAGGCACGGAAATGTGAGAAATATGTAGTTGGTAGTGGCTCTTGAGTCAATGAAACAGACTGAAATACACTTCAACCACAGAGCGTGATTTGAATAATCGACAAGTGAATTCGGCCGGAGAGCAGAGGGACTGCCGACCCTGACCGCCAAGGGTCATCGAAAGAATGGCGGGTGGCCTCGAGATTGTTCTTCAGCTGAAGATGGCTATAATCAGAGTTGGAATCATTTCGGATACGTGGGCCTATTCAAGCCCCCGAAGGCAAACCCCGGGATTAGCCCGACTAGTAGGAAGGATACTGCGAGGGAAATTATAAGGTCCGTACCTATCTAGATCACTCCAGCTTCGTCGCAAAAACTGCCGCGGTCAAGGGCGCTAATAGCCTTACGGGCCCACAACCATCCGACCCCCATTGCAACGCTTCCCACCCAGCGGGAGAGTTGGTGAGATCAGCGTGCACAGTGTAGAAATCAGCGCGCTCTCTCAAACGACGTGCTTTCTCGCGTGTTTTGTCTTCCTGGCATGCCACTTGTCTCCGTGAATCGTAAACACATGCAACCTTATTGGAAGTTTAAAGGAATCTTCCACGGACCATGGACCAGTGGGCGGGACCGGAAGTTTTTGTGACGAAATGCATGGTAGGTACGGATCCACGTGTCGAACGCACGAACGTGAACAGGATTCACTTCAAACCTTCCCATGAACGTGGATCCGTACCTACCATGCATTTCGTCGCAAAACCACTTCCGGTCCCGCCCACTGGTCCATGGTCCGTGGAAGATTCCTTTAAGGTTTAATTTCAGCGTTCCCAAAATTTCTCTTGCTTTCCTTTCCACTTTTGGTCGTTCCGCAGCTAAGCTATCACCACGAAGCGCTCATAGCACCTGTTTTATCCCGGAGTTTGCCTTTAAAGGTACACCCCGCAGTCAAGTCGCGGCTATAGTCCCTTGCTGGTTAGGCTGTTTATTGAAATCGCATTTGTTCCATTCTACCGGCACGCGAGTGCGCAGCAAAGCGATGGGGCCTTCACAGAAAACCGCTTCCGATACTGGAACCACTATTAACTCATTCGCCCTCCTCCGGCTCCCCCCCCCCCCCCCCAATCATGGAAATCAGCCTGGCGCTTTGACGTACCGCAGTTGCTGGTGCGCTTCTTGGATATCTCGAATCACGCTCAGCAAGGCACTCCCAACCCAACTTACGTCAGCCAAAGCGGAAATGTGGAAAACCCGTGCGCCAGCGCTGGAAGCCTAATGGCTGCATGATCCTAATACCCCGGACATTCATCTCGAGTCAGATTTGATCTTTGATGCTGCCTAATTCCACTGCATCATCACAAGGCCCGCTCACTCAATGACCCGCCCCTCTCTAACTGACTAGAAGGCTGTTCCGCGCCCGTCCTGGTATAGAGAAAGCCACATGAAGAAAACTTGTATGACATCTTCCGAAGACTGTATAGAAATGGCAGCAACAGATGGAATACATATATCTATAATCCCAAAGGCATCGTAGAAGGCTCCTTAGAAGTTACCTATTCATAATAAAATGCCTGTGAACCGATGGAAAAGCTGGTGAGTTTCAACACATCTAATTGCCGTGACCCCCCCCCCCCCCTTCTCACACTGTTTGGGTCAACCTTCTGATGTGAACGTGACGGATTTCTAACAACTGTAATGACCAGTGCCAAGCGATAACTTCTTTCAAATTTATTATGGGAGCGAAGAGTCTATTATGGATCGATGGGGAGGGGAGGGGGAAGCATTTGGGTTCACTAGTGCGGCCTACAGTTATATCATTTTTGCACAAGGAGTCGCTGAATATACAGAGCGTTGGAAGTTTTGTTTTCACAATCTCGAGCTCGACAATGTGACCCAAACAAATTTTCCGGAAGTTTCTAAGCTCCTTTATAGTACTAAAAAATGAATGCTAATTCTGCACCGTTGCTTGCCTGAGAAGGGTCAAATTTTCTGAAATATTGCTCAGTGGTATCATGACGTTTGTGATTGCCGTTATCGTCATTTGGCTCCAGCAGGGCTATACGCCTCGCGCACTCTTTCGCCGTCTGTTTTTAGCCGATAATAGTTTGGCCGATAGAGGGAGAGCGTTAGCGTTGAGGAGGGCTGCAACGATGAGATTCGCATCAATGCAGAAATCAACAAGCAGAGAATGGGTCTCATTTCTCGTGTTCCTCATGGCTGTTTCTTTATCCTGGCACTAATAACTACCCAACATCAGCTCTGCCTGGCTCTCTAATCGTGAATCTCGCCTTTAGAACGATTCGGTACTGATCCGCTGAGCCCCTGGAGATGAGGGGCTTGGTTAGCATAGAGTGATAGACCTCCTTCGTGTGCCGCTGCTCACTCGTTGTACTGTAACGGGATAAAGGGATAAGAACAAAGAATTCGGCGTTTATCAATACCTTTTTGACGTGAGCGGGTATTCTTCTTCTCAGAATGTGAATCCGATTCCGCCTACCAAATTGTGGGAAATAGTCGATATATAATAAGATTCGCTGCTTCTACCCAGAGGCGAGTCTGTGCAAGTACTGCGCTCCCAAAGGGATGGAAGGCGTTGGCCTGGACGGCATACCGTATTGATCCTGCTATATCCACGGCCAGATCCTGGTATGTGGTTGCAATCAGGGGTAGTTCAAGGTACGATGAGAACGAAGTTTCATTGGGTGTATCTGAATATCCGTGGCCCTAATCAGCAGTCTCTTAATATTTCTGAACTTGCGAGCATAGTTCAACAGAAAAAGATCGACGTTACCCGCATAATAACTCATTCTGACTACCCGACCTACCCAGTCAAATCCTCTTCCAAGGAAAACTTGAAATAGAGGAAGATTTAGATTTATTCTATCTAACCTATTGATAATGAGACGTGGACCCAACGCTGGGAGCTGCCATAGTTCACAATAGAACTCCACCCTTGGATTAGCTGAGTTAAGATCCAACATCTGACAGGGCGCGATTTGGCGGCTGGTGGTCAGCGAATCTATAGGAAGGTACCCTCGAGTGCCCAATGACAAGCTTCTCACATGGTAATCTCTGGACATAAAACTCGGATCTGCACTCTACTTTACAGTGGAGGCCCATAGTGCTGTTTATTGAAACAGAGAGAGCGTGATGCACATGGTGTACCACGCCGGCACACGGAAGGAGACCATTCCGCTTGATTCACCCGACCATTCTTCACTTTTCGAAAAAAGCGTTCATGCCTTCAGAACCGGGAAAACAAAATAATAACTGTTTTCGTTGAATTTTTGATAGAATTTTACTTAAGAAATTGAGCAAAAAGGGCAAAAAGATGTCCAAAGTGTACAAACTACGATGGTCCGCTGAATAGGAAGAGCTGCCGAAGAAAGTGGGGGCAAAAATGTAATAAAGAAGATGGCATTAGTGGTAGGACAAGTATAGGATACAGGGCGAAAAACGAAAACGGTGTCTGAGACGTTAGGCACATTGTGGACGCGTTCCCAAGCGAAACTCTCAATTGACCCAGAAAGTTCTTAGAGCGGGTGGCGCCAACCACCTCCGGTATGCGGGTTGGTTGTCCGCCCGTCATCAGAATCCTTGTCCCCTAAGAAATAAATCACCCGGAATGAGATTGTGTTACGTACGCGTAAGGATTATGGAAACTGAGTCATTTCAGGAGATAGGGTGACCGCATAAACTTTCGGAGGAGGAAGGGGGGGGGGGCGAGGAGAAAATAGCGTATCGGACTGGATTGCTGTGGAAGAGTTTGAGCGGCAGTAGTGAGCTATTTGATTAGAGTTGTAGAAGCAGAGCTTAAGGGAACGCTGGAGGGACATGAAATCGGCTGTTTTTAGGCTGACAGTAAAGTGTTAAGCTAACCATAAGAGCGATCGCTGTGGCTCAAAACCTAGACGTACTCAGTAACCAAGCGTTATAAAGGATACCGGGAAGGTCAGATCAGAAAAAGATCAACCTACATGAAAGCTTTTGGTAGGATTGAAGTCGGGCGTTTGAAGTAGACGTGGGGAAACGAGCGCTAGTAACTCCTCGATGATCCAGATTGAAGTCGGTGTAGTCGTGGGGTTCGTGTCTTCGTCTCCCGCCCATAATCCCCTCATCATTCATTGCGAATGTGACAGCATGCGACGTCCAGATTAATATGAACAATCTTTCATGAAAATTTGCATGGGAAACGAGGTTCCGCTGAACAACCTGGCTAGATTATGTATTCCACCGAAAAGCTTCATAGTCGTAGCGGAACCATCTGTTAGTTGATCAGAAGTATCAGTGCTGTTGGGAGCATTTCGCCCAAGCGGGGGGAATACTAGAAATTCAATTTGGGAGTGGGGAGTTGTGGGATTCTCCTGAACAGCCTCTTGAATAAGTCGTGATCTCTCGGTAGGCAGCAACCAGACAGCAGCTGAAACAGCGTATTTTAGCAATGAAATCATCCTCATTTCTACGATGCCAACATTCCTCAGTTGTTGGCAAATTTAGTAAATGAGGCGCTCCTGGAAGTGCACCTGTCGCCCTACCGAGAAATCGCCGCGTGTGCGCCATAACGATTGTCTCCACCAAGGAGAAGGGGAATCGAATGCACGGCGCGTGTCTCAAGGATTTCTCTATTCTAGAGACATAGCTTCTAGTAAAAGCTTTATTTCATCTCTTAAGCTTTTTCGGAAGAACTAAAGGCCAACTTCTTTCCATGCCCCGCCTTTGGCTCCGCCCGAATTACCTTCGATTGTCCATAGAGTGTAGTTTTTTCGGAAACCGAATCTTCATGCGTGAAACTTTGTGTGCTGTTTCCAGTGATCACAACTGACACATTCATGTTAAGAAAGAATGCAAGAATTTTCCGCGAAGGATTCCTTTAAAACATGCTAGAAAAGTCTACGGAAGGAGAGTGAACAAAATTCTCTCATTGATTGTCAAGAATACAAGGAGTTCCCAGTAAGCAGTAAACGTTTTGATAGGAAGAGACGCTGAGCCATAATTGAATAAGAATGTGCAAGATCATACCCCAAACATTTATAATAATGAAAAACCGCAAGCTAGGGGCAAGAACTTTATTTGTTATGATACCTATGCTGCAGAATGGCAGTCAGACTTTCAAGAATTCGCACTAATCTGCTTGTGAGCAGCTAATGATGAGCAGTAACTTTCTGAACAAATTTTAAAGGTGGTAAGGGATAAGTGACGTTGTGGTGAAGCTTCGTCAATTTCACAGAGCCGTCGCTTTAGAGATGTCAGTCGCCGTCCGCTAAGCACTAAGTCAAGGGGAAAAAGCAACTCTAGAAAAATCCTAAGCCTTGGTCAGTCGCTGGTAGCTTGGGCGGAGCTGGGCCGGTAATGGCAAAGGGCCGTGTGTGGCCGAGGGTACATACAATGATAAGATCTTGGTAACTGACGTGACCAGTTCAGGTTTATACTTCAACACATTCACACGTCATATTTCTCGTCCTAAACATTTGTGACAGTTTTACGGTAGATGGTTCCATTTTTAAAGATGTAGACATGTGGTTTTTTAAGAAAATGCCTTCAATCTAGCTTGAAAATCCCCGTTACCTTTGGATATTAGTGAATTCTATTGATGCTTTCTTTTGCAAAATGACCTACTTAGTTAAAGTACCTTTTTTTAGAAAAATGAAAACGATCGGTTTCTACGTTTGCATTAGATAATGCAATGAAGTTTGATCAGAAACTCCTTTCCCATGAGGGATCAGATTTTGGGTAATGCAAAAACATCAAGGAGAACAAATAGCAAGTTTGTCCTCTTCGATGCAAACACATATGAATCATGGGTTTTTCGTCGGATCGAAATAGATATTTCCCATCATCGCTCTTCAATATTTATGATCGGGCAAGTAATGCCGCAGAATCAGCTATGATACGCATTAAACACTTAAGAAAATCGTCAGAAAATCTGATTCGGCAAAATTCGCTAGGCTGAAATTGCGATAGAGAGTTGCCTTCAGTAAAATTGTGAGGTTTTCATTTTCTTTTTCGAGAAGCCCCTTTTCAATCTATTGCCATTTTCTACACTTCTATTTACTCTCTCTAGAAGAATTCGTAGTTGCTGATGCTTAAAGCTTGAAGTTCTCTGCATCAACAATTCCTAGTGGGAAGTGCGCCGTGCCTTTGAATTACTGATATATTTCAAAGCCTAAATTCGACTTCCATTCAATCATGGCATGATGGATACCTTCTTTGTGTGCGTTGTAGGCCTCTATAGAGTTGGTAAACTTCACAAAGCCGACGTTTCGGCATCTTAGCCTTCGTCAGAGCTACACTGTGAAGTCAATAATGTTAAGATCTCTACAGCTGACTATGGCAATTACGAACTTCCCACGGGTCTGCGACCACTGCAGCACCATCTCCATCACCGCGGTCACCAGTGGAGACGGTGCTGCAGTGGCCATTGGAGAGCGTGAAGGGCGGAGAGAGGAGGGTAAGGATGGAGAAGGAAAACTGACTCCAAACATACCCGGGCCTACAATTTTGAAGGGAGGTTTCATTATAAGGATTAAGGTCAAAGAACGGGAACTTAGCCTAGTGATGAGACAGGCGGATCTACTGAGGGTGCGGACTGGCAGCGATTCGTATCGAAGGATAAGCTACCGGCGAGCTAGCATGCCGTCCCGCGGCTTACTTGCGCGCATTTGGTCCGTTAGGCCTCTTCTCCTCTGGGCCTCTAGCGTTTAGCAAAGATAGCGTTAACGTTGAAGAAAGCACAGTTACATCAATGCGGTTCCCAGCTGGAAGGAAACTCATTTCTCGGGTTCTGAAATGGTTCTCTTGCTTTTTCTTTCGTGTATCGATAACTATCTTCAGCTCAATTTACAGTGGGGTATTCCTTATCGCACAATCCGTCTATACGTATTGGGATGACGCTATATCGTCATTTCCTTGATTGAGACTGGGCTCTTGTATTGCATAAAACGCCTTTCTGTGCATAGGTGTTATCGCCACGAGGTTGCACAAATGGAAGGGTATCGCTTCATTATATAAACCACAACTTTGGTGTGTCGTTCTGTCCGTCCGGACCAACCGCTAACAAAACCGGGGGTACGAAGGGCAA
>MU889701.1:0-18599 GCA_036418205.1 Ostertagia ostertagi
GGACCTAATTTCAGTTGGAAAAATAGCAAAAGTACACAAAAACACTTAAATCTCCCGTGAAGCCAGTCGTGGTATATTGGAGAGGTACAACGCGACGAGGAGAGGGAAAACACGAGAGATAGCAGCATAACAGCACACAAGGCAAGGCCTCAGGCCGTTGTCCTGCACATTCGCGCCGCGACAATGTTGCGACTCCTTTTTTCTACTCTGGGAGGGGGGAGGGAAACTGGCTCTTAGGACTTAATCTCAACCCGCTGCCCTAACCTCAGCGCTCAGTCATATACAGGAGTGAGTACTTTGTTGCACTCGGCCGGATCGACTTGTTGCCCTCTCATTGTGACCATTTCCACTACTCATTCCCAACTCCTTTAAACGGATTAATCGGATACTTACTGCTCAACTGCTGCACCCATATCGACTTCTGTGCGTCTTATCGTGAGAAGAGTAAACGCAGCTCCTATTATCACTCAGTCTCTAAGCCAAACAAATGTTCAGGTTGCGAAAATGTTAACAGACTTGGTCATTTGTATATTTTCTGCACATGCCGAAGTCGAGGATGTAAACTTTGCGTAACTCCTGCAGTTCTGGTCGTCCTATAGTATAATTGCCAGGTTTCACATCACGATGAAGATATCCGATGCCATGCAGATCTGAATTGTTGTATCTGTAGACTTCGTTCTGAGGAACCACAATAGCAATTGAGTACAGTTAAGAAATTAAGGATGTTAGAACGAATCAAGATGGAAAAATCGATTGCCGTTGTAGACCCATGGCGACAGTAGAGTAGCGCGTTTGTTTTCAGTGTAGAACATCCGGTATCCGAATAGGCTTGCATCCCACCACGCCTGTACATGCTCGCCCTGGCCGCCCAGATTTTATGAAATATGTTCTGTTTGAAAAACTGCTCGCATATCACTTTCCTTCTTCCTTCCCTAAATGCCCCATGGAAAATCACATGATATTCCTTGAGAACATCGTCCTTTGTTTTCTTTTGTTAATTTGATTCTCGCAAAACTAGCACAAGACAAGATTTTGACACAAGGATGGTGAATAGCAAACAGAGCCGTCACACCTAGTTGAGCGTTTAGTTTCCCAGCTTTCCATCGATTTCGGTTCACTGGCCGGTAGGACGTGCATTTCGTAACCTATCCGTCGGGAGCACTTGAAATGCGAAAGTTTCTCCTAAGCAAGACGACGTCCGATCGCTTGTTTCGGAGCGCTCAAAGCTGTCAAACGCGAATGGAGAGAGCTACATATTTTGAAGAAAGAGCTACACATGTTTATTATTTTGAGCTATTTATTTTACATATTTTACGTTTTTGCTAGCCCATGCTCATTACCAGCTGGAATGCCTGTTAAAGACCACCTTCTCAGTGAAGAATTCAATGATCACACAACTTTTGAAAACGAGATGCTTCGAGTTTTTGGAGCTGAATCGGCCGCATCGTTGCGCACAAGCTGTAGACCATACTAGTGAATGAAAGGTAGATTAAAATCCTTTTGTATCAAAAATATGAATGTTTGGAATAAGTTTTGCCACAACAATTTTCTCATACTAGTACTTGCTGTAGTGCACACCTCGAACACTACACCAACGTAAAGGAGAACCTTTCTTTTGATCTGTTTTGGGAATTAAATTTGTCCTAATCAATCTCGACTGACCAGCTCCCAACCCAGCTACGTGTACCTAGGTCGGGAAATCAATATGATGAACGACCTAGCTCCAGAGCTGAGCAGGAGGAAACGAGCGGCATGGGGAGCATTCAAGAACATCGAGGGAGTAGTGAAGAAGACGAAGAACATCCGGCTCCGTGCCCACCTCTTCGATTCCGCTGTCCTTCCTGCCCTAACCTACGCCTCAGAGACTTGGACTCTGCGCAGGCAGGACGAGCATGCGGTCAGCGTTATCCAAGCGAGTAACCCTTACACGCAAGTGCAGAGGGGAATCCGGAGTGCCGAACTACGCCAACGATCGAAGATCAGGGACGCTGCCGTTTTCGCCAAGGAATCGAAGATAAGGTGGGCCGGACACGTCATGCGATTTTGCGATGACCGTTGGACCAGAGCGGTTACCGACTGGATCCCTCGGGACGTCAAACGAACACCTGGACGACCGCCGGCCCGATGGTCAGACTTCTTCACGAAAGCTCTGAACGAAAGGAATGATGGACTTCGTGTCCCTCGAGCAAGGAGGATCCACTGGACCACTCTAGCACGCGACAGGGACGAATGGAGACGTTGCCTATCGCATACATTATACGAAGTTATACGACATGAATTAGATAGACGCCGGTTTGTGTGTTTCACATGACTCCCACTTCGCCTCCCCAAGCTGTCCCAAGACGCGCATACTTGAGGGTATGCTTCGTCTGCGCATCCGTTGAGCAACCTCGTCCAATTTATTTGTACACAGCTTGTAAGCGTTCAAGGGGCACGAATCACGGTGCTCCAGATCCCTACAAGGCTGCTTTCATTCGCGGTACCGCGAGTTTGGGCTTCTTCAAGAATCTCTTGGATACATTAGTATTTACGAGCAGTGCGTGTGCTGGACGTGGTTCCTCTTCAAAGCAGAAGACGCCGCGGCGTGTTCCCAAAAACACATTTGACAGTTTATCTCGTCCAACGTTTCAACCGCAACGCGGGAATGCATTTCTCGCTGAGTGCCTCAGGCGCAAGTCGTGATTGTTTGATATGCCATTGTACAACAGCATTCCGGAAGGCTTTTACGTGATTTAATATTATTGTTTGTGCTATACATATTTTTCAAGTTTTATTTAAGGGATTTGTTTGACGATATCCTTCTATTTTATAAAGCGCTAACTTTGTGTGTCGGTTTGTGTATCTGTATGTGTGTGTGTGAGTGTGTGTGTATGTGTATGTGTGTCCGTCCGCAAAATGAAGTGAGTGAGAAGGAAGCTCATGGGATAAACAAACCGCTAACAAATCGGGTAGCTTACAGGATTTGAGATATCAATGTTTTGTAGATAGGATAGTTGTGATAACACTCTCAGGGCTATATAAACACCTGCTTAGCACACTTCCGTTCATTCCACATGGTGCTGCAGTGGCAGCTGGAGGGCAGTGGAGAGAGGAAGGGAGGATGAGGAAGGGAAGCGAAAAATCTACCGTCATATCATGATTGTGTCCCTTCTACTGTTTGAAACACCATTGTGTTGCATACGCGTCACTTCCACGAGGTGTTGGTGTCACAGGAGGAAGGGACCATAGCGGAGGATAGAAAGCTTGCGCAGGAAAGGAAGGTCCCGGCGGTTGACGGGGGACTAATCTGGTAATAAATAAAGGATAAGATAGAATGCTCTTTCACTCTACTTCAAGAGCTCAAGCCTGTATACCTTACAGAAATCGAACAAAGCAAGGCTGGGACTGAGGATTACGCGCCTTTCGCAAGTCCTGCAGAACTTCCCCACAAGAGTCATGACTACATAGTTGAAGTTCCCGTATCTTCCTTTGTCTTCTATTCTGCAGAAGTGGCGACCACCCCGAGCCATCAGTTCCGTGAGTACAAATACTTCCATTTTCAACACCTAAATCTCAGTACAAAGGTAAAAGTCTTTCAGAGCTGTGAGTTGGAAATAAGGAAGAAAACGGAGCAGCTCAAGTTTACAGTCAACATGATCCGTCACAATGTGGTAATAAAGTAATTATAGCATAGAGACTGACATTTCAATTTTAATGAAAAGTCACGAAACTGAGCAGACATTTTCATTACGTGCTCCCAAGGGCCACGGATCTCTTTCACTGAGGGTCCTCTCTCACTGAAAGATCTCGAGCCGGTTGGTGGCGAGGCTACGTGGCGCGACCCCAGGTGGCGGATAGGGGGTAAATCGCGGACCAAAAGCCACCATGTACTTGCCCTGAGACGCAGGTGGATTCAGGGGATGGACTCCCTGTTTCTGTAGTGCTGTGTTGATTCATACCAGCTGTCTCCACTCAGGCGCATCCATGCATGCTTGCGTGTGTGGTGCGCTCTGTGTGTGTGCGGTTGGTATCCTGCATGTCGGCACAGCCAAAAGCTTGCATTCAAGTGACTGGGAAGTACATGGGAGGCGATTCGGGGCCGCCTCCAAAAAATAAGCCCGTATGGTGTGCTCTGTACCGCTCCAGGATAGCGTGGCTGGAGGTCTATCCTAGCCCGCACGACAGAGCCTGGCAAGCTACTCGTGTGCCTTCAATATGCCGAAAACAGCAATATGGATGGGCCTCATTCCCCTGAACCTGAGGGAGCCCCCAATACGGCAGCGTTGGGTAGGACCGCTCGGGAGAGGCTGCTAGAATCTCAGGGCCCGGATAGGCTGCCTAAACGAAGAAGGACTAAGATGGCGATCTGTACTTTCAACGCACGAACGCTTGCATCCGAAGCTCACATCGAAGATCTGATGATGCAGGCCAGGAAGATCAAGTACGACGTCATCGGACTGACCGAGACGAGAAGGCACCGCCCGCTACACGCCGTTTTCGATACTGGAGAAGAACTGTTCCTTGGAAGCATGCGGCGTTGGCGGTGTGGGTGTCCTCGTCAACACGCACTTGGCCATAAACATCGATTCGTACGAAAGCCTTACGACCCGAATCGGACGTTTGAGATTGAGAAGATGTGGTTCAACTCCTGCTTTGACAATCTTCGTCGCCTACGCACCAACATCCAGCTACGACGAAGAAGAACACGAAGCATTCTATATGGAATTGGAGAAGTTCTACAGGGAAGATCATACCTTCTTCAAGGTCATCGTCGGCGACTTCAACGCTAAGATTGGCCCAAGAAGAACGGCTGAAGAACTTCACATCGGTACTCACGGAATGGAATGGAATGAGCAGGGTGAGAGACTGTCGGAGTTTATCATGTCGACCAACACCATCCATGGTAACTCACAGTTCCAAAAGCCCCCTCACCTTCGTTGGACTTGGGAGTCACCTGATGGACAGTTCCATAACGAGATAGACCACATCATCTTCAATCGAAGGTTTTGCCTGACCGACGTCGCTGTTGTTCCGAAGTTCTACACGGGATCGGACCATCGTCTCCTCCGCGCAAAGTTCCACTTTTCGATGCGTGTTGAGAGAGCAGCAAAGTTCAGGAAGCGAAGCCCAGGACAGTCATCAACTGGGACCACTTCGCTTCCCTCGTCAGCTTATGGGAGGATTCCGTCATCGAAAACATCGACGAGGAGTACTATCGGCTCGTTGAACATCTTCACGATTGTGGCAAGAAGGCAGAGAGTTTGAAAGTCACCAAGGGACGTCTGTCTCCGGAAACTCTCGAACTGATACGCCAGCGTGGAGCCGCACGAGCTGCAGGCAATCACCGACTCACGTCCGAGCTTGCGAAGCTATGCAGAGAGGCGATAAAGGAAGATCTCAAGGAGCGAAGAGCAGCAGTATTAGCTGAAGCAGCAGAGGCTGGGAGGAGCATCCGCAATGCCCGCCGAAGCTTTGCCAGCTACAAGACCAAGATGACCTGCCTCCGACGTCCGGATGGAACAGTTACTGCATCCCGAAGGGCAATGGAGAAAGTCATCCACGACTTCTACTCGGATCTCTTCGATAGCCATGTCCATCTGCCTACTTATCAACTGCAACAGGATGGATACGTCGTCCCCTCAGTTCTCTCTTCCGAAGTCCGACACGCCATCAAGTCGGTGAAGAATCGTACAGCACCCGGTCTCGACAGGGTCAAACCGGAACATCTGAAGAATGCGCCGCCAGTCATCATCAAAACTCTGGCTCGACTCTTCACCGCTACCGGTGCAAGGTGCCATCCGTAGAAAAACACGGGGCTGTTTGAGTCGTACAGAGAGGGAGACCTGGACGACATTGGCAACTATCGCCCAATCTGCCTGCTGTCTGTAATCTACAAGCTATTCACTCGAGTCATCCTTAACAGGATCGGCAGAATACTAGATGAAGGACAGCCATGCGAGCAAGCAGGGTTTCGAAGAGGGTTCAGCACGATCGACCATATCCACACGGTTACGAGACTCATTGAAGTTTCACGGGAGTACAAGATGCCGCTTTGTCTCACGTTCATCGACTTGAAGAAGGCCTTCGACTCTGTGGAGACAGAAGCGGTCATCGAAGCCTTGGGCAACCAGGGCGTCCCTACTCAGTACATCAAGATTCTTCGTGAGCTCTACAGCAACTTTACGACCAGGATCTCACCATTCTACAAGGAGGTCATCATCGACGTCAAGAGAGGGGTTCGACAGGGCGACACCATCTCGCCCAAACTCTTCATCGCCGCTATCGAGAACGTCATGCTCAACCACGTCACATGGAATGGGAACACATGTGAGTCAAGGTCGATGAACCGACAATACACTCTTTCGTTTGACGATATCGTTCTTGAATAACGCCAAAATCGCAGCCTCAGTGATTATGGTTTGCTTATTCCACTGCAGCCGTGTTGGTAAGGAAACTCCTACCAGCCGAACCTAACGAACACGAGTTTATGGGCAGAAAACAAATTAGGATTCATGATGCCCGTTCAGCTCAACGTGAAGAACATCACACTGCTCCAAGCTACGTCGGAAGTATCAACATTATGACCTAGCCAGGGACCTGAGCAGGAGGAAACATGCGTTTACCTCAATCCCACCCGCACTCCCTACGTTTCCCAGCCTACTCAATTGATCGGGCGCCAACACCCCACGACCAACGCAGTCAAGTCGCGATGCGAAGGGTGCTCAGGCCCGGGCTACGGTTCAATAATGTTTGTTGAATCTTCCGATCGTAGCTGGAAGCAGTGCGTGGGGAGCGTTTAGGAACATCGAGGGAGTGGATGTATTGACGATAGCGTTAAGAGACGAAAGAGGCATCCGTTGGCCCACCTCTAGCAACTCCGTGACAATCTCTGCCTTACCGTTGAGTGCAGGACAGATCAAAATCGTGATTGATTCTAAATGGCCGGGATGCAGTCGCAAGGTTCGTCACGCCAAGTCAGCCGTTTGCCTATATATGCGTTATCGGGCGTTCATAATCCGAGGACGGGTTTGGATAAACCTATATCGTATATGCGTTTTTGTGATGATCGTTGCACTGAGGCGGTCACCGTCACCGACTGGATCCCTCAGTACGCCAATCGAACACCTGAATGACCGCCTGATACAGGTGAGGTGATGCATCGCTACCTTATAGAACATCCCGCCCATCGAAGGTGGACCTTCCTAATTCAATCTCGTTTACCTTTTCGAATCGGATTTGAAATGTTAGTCCATAGAACCGCTCACTTCTATGCACATCACGTTATACGATTGCAGGTACAGTCGATATCCGAAAGTTGGGGTAGGTGTGTCACCGGAAGTGACGTGCACTTGATAGAAGTTGCGTGGATAAGCTGTTGCCAGCATGCTTTGCTGATATCCAGCGATGTATGTTGGAAGCAGCTTATCCACATAGTTTCTATCAAGTGCACGTCACTTCCGGTGACACGCCCACCCCAACTCACCGATATCGAGTATATTTATCATTCTGCTTGATTGCTACAGTTTCAATGGAGGTCGTGTGCATAGCTCATTTCACAAACTAGGCCAATTTCGATTACTCTGCCTGGAAGTATTCCAAGCGCTTCAAATATGTACATCTGTGTCGCCTGTGGTTCCTGAACCCAATGACGTAACCCTCGCATTATTTCAGGGTCACTCATGTTGCTCCGTGATTTGATAAGAACAAACATACCTGCACTTTCTCATCGACGCCTTCCACTTTTAATGCATACTGTCCTGTTTGGTCTCGAACCTAAATGAGGACGATTCTCACATGTCGAAAAATAACTGGTCAGAGCTTACTTTGTACACTGCGCCGAATCCTCCTTCTCCAAGTTTCTTCTCCACATACCATCGTTCAATCTGAAAATCGGATAGCAGTGTGTATACAGCAGATCCGGACACCCTCCGCAACAATTCGTCGATGAAACGCAGGCTTGTCTCACTTGAGTGCCTGGGGCGATGGTCTCCCCCATCAAAGAGCCGAGTGTAGACGAGCGTCACGGTAAAATGTTTGCCGTAGTCAGCTCGGTGATTTTTATACCTACTCTTATCCCTAGAAGAAAATCATTGTTTATTGGCACTGCTCAGCAAAACAATGAAAATGTGTTTCTCATTCTCATATTCAAAACTGTGAAAGACAGTCGTTCACTCCCTCATGAGGACTCAGCATTTCATTATCCAACATGCTGCGCCAGAGCTGTGAAAACGTGTGTCCTCATTCATATTTCCTTAAAAGAGGATTCCACGACGACAAGGCAGCTCAGTAGAAATAAAGGGTGGTGAGTGGTGCAGAGACGAAAAACCATGAAGAAGGCCGAGAATTAGAGAAATGGAAACGCTCTTTGTCCGTTGTTCACATTAGCGCCGTGTTGACTGCTATCGGTGCCGCTCTCTTCTAGTAAAGCTAACGCGCTCTCTGCTAAACGGCTAGAGGATCGGACAGCGACAGGGAGGCGTGCCGCACCCGCCAACAGTGAACCGATAGCGCCTCTGGGAGGGCCATGCTAGATTGCCGGGGCATACCTTTCGCTGCGAATTGCGTGTCAGCCTGTAACCCTAGGGGGTGTGCCTGTCATCTCGCGAGGTAAATTTCCCCTTCTTCGATCATCGACCTTATCGTTCCCCTCCTTGGCTTTCACAAAATTTTAGGGACTGTCCCCCTTCCCCTCTATATCTTCCACTCGTTACATTCTCCTAGTAGTCATTGTTTGCAGTCCCATCCTTCTATTTTATAAAGCGCTAACTTTGTGTGTCGTTTGTATGTCTGTATGTATGTATGTATGTATGTCTGTGTGTCCGTCCGCAAAATGAAGTGAGTGATAAGGAAGCTCATGGGATAAACAAACCGCTAACAAATCGGGTAGCTCGCAGGAGATCAATGTTTTGTAGCAGGATATTGTGATAACACTCTTACGGCTATATAAACACCTGCTTAGCACACTTCCGTTCATTCCACATGGTGCTGCAGTGGCAGCTGGAGGGCAGTGGAGAGAGGAAGGGAGGATGAGGAAGGGAAGCGAAAAGTCTATATCATGATTGTGTCCCTTCTACTGTATGAAACACCATTGTGTTGCATACGCGTCACTTCGAGGTGTTGGTGTCACAGGAGGAAGGGACCATAGCGGAGGATAGAAAGCTTGCGCAGGAAAGGAAGGTCCCGGCGGTTGACGGGGGACTAATCTGGTCTTAATAAAGAGCGATATTGCAATATCCGGGGCATGCTCCGGGACTAACAAGGAAAGTCGTTCACGGTGTGGAAAGCTTTTTCAGAACGGTTTCCTGCGTGTTCCAGGAGCTCATGCGTGAGCTACAATTAAGAAAGAAAAAACCATTTCAAACGAAATAATTAAAATGATTTGTTTCGCTCCTTCCTAAGACGAGCCTTATTATTTCGTCAATTTCGTCAAGGTCCATTTCCGACGAGCGGTCCCGCGAAGGCCAAAAGATGGTGAGAAAATGGTCCAAGGTCCAATCCCTTCAAAGTCGCTCCAAATAGCATCAGCGCCAACAATAGATACCATATTCATTATAAAACTATCAGAAGCTATTACTTTCAGATTATCGTAATCTGGCTTCGCGCCAGAGGGGCGCTAAATGGCGCCAAAGTGGAGTAAATTGAAGCTACCGGGAAAGTGGATGTCATATTCGTAATCGGAGCAATCGATATTCCCTTATGATAGAGGGGTATAAAAAACTGAGATTATGTCCCAGATCCGAAAAATTGGCCATTGATAAGTGATGGGTAGCTCACAGGTAATCTCCAACCAGTCAACTGAAATCGAATTTTTTGTAGTTGTATGCTGAGAATTACTGAGAAGTTCCATAGCTAAATGAAAAATGGCGGACAGCCAAGCTAGCAATGTACAACAGGGCATGCATAATGTTGGAGTTAGCAAGACCTTTTCCCCATCAAGACCCGACACTCCACGGCTCCATCTCGATAGCTGGAGCGACATGGTGTGGGATGTTCTCTGTGAAGCAAAACTCTGGGTTCCGTGAATCACCAGAGCATTACGCTTCATTTCCGCGCCGCGCTCGTTTCAAGTCGCCCGCCGGCGTGCATGACGACCTGTAGCCCATGGTCACCCCCTTTTTCGAAGTTAGGTCAAAACCTCGATTTTTCCTGAAATTTGCATATGGGGGTAAATCAGGGTCCTGATCACGAATATGGCGTTTTTTTTTGGCTTCGGCGGTATGTGGCGCCAGTATGGCGCTCCGAAATTATTCCGCTAGTTTGCCAGCAAGGATTTGTCATTGATAGGTGCTTCATCATTTCTTCCTTGTAGTACAACATACCTTTTTCTGGACAGATAAACATCTTTTCTACAAGTATTAATTAATTTATTGATACAGACATCTTTATTTGTTCAGTTGAAATGTCGACAAAGTTGAAATTCGGTTATTGTTCCCAATCGTACGGAAACTCTGGTTGCCCGCAGTTCTGTAGAGCTCTCCGCATAAGCTTAAACAATAAGATTATCCAAAGATGTCACAATAAATTATCTATCGTAATGAGAAGTGCAAAATTCGCGGAGTAAGGAAGCATTGCATTCTCATACTATTCTACGAACCCCCCCCCTCTTGGTTAATTAATATGTCGGGTGCGTTATTTCTGCCTGTTGTCAGCAAATGCCCCGTCGATGTAACAGGGAAGCGATTGGAATACCCACCGCCAACGGAACTGAGGAGCAATATTATTATAGATTCATTGGATTATTCAGGTTGTGATAACTCGACAATTCTAGTGTTTACTTCATTATATGAACCAAAAGTTTGGTGTGTCGGTTTGTTTGTGAGTACACAAGTACGTTTCTCTGCCCGTCCGCAAATTGAAGTGAGTGATAAGACAGCTAAAGGTATAAACAAGCCGCTAACAGAACAGGCTAGGGGTGTGCGTCATATGGCGCGATACCATTGGCATTGGGCGCACATGCCGTAAATACCTCATCTTGCTGTGACCGAACAACTCGTCCGCACAACACATTCTGCTCCGTTCCTCTTGCCTTGGCATCGAGTCAACAGAAGCTTTCTGCTCTTTTCAAAATCTTTGGCGCTTTTTGGGACACGTCATCAGACCGGTCAGTTATTGACGTCTAGTAGTTGAGTGATGCGGACGAGCCGTCCGGCTGCTGCAGGATGGGGCAATTGCGGCCTGTGCGCTCAATGCCAATAGCGCCATGTGACCGCCTACCACTGGGTAGCTCCCAGGACTTGAGCCATCAATGTTTTGCAATGACATGATTGTGATATCAGCCCAGCGGCTATATAAACACCTACTCACTCTTGGTCATTCCACATGGTGCTGGGTGGCAACTATGGAGTAGTGGAGTGAGGAGAGGAGGGTAGGGAGACGAGGTTAAGGGACATTTTTTTGCGCGTCAAGGTTACGCAGCGAAATGAGGGGGTGGTCGCCGGGGACTACCACACTTCTGGGACTATAGACACGAGCGCCCGCTTGATGACGACCTGTGCTCTAGAAACGTTATAATTCGTGTGACGACAAATCGTCGCAAGTCAACGTCAACGCAAGTTGCTGTGGATGAGTCAATAAAGCGAAGTGTACCAAAGGGTACCGGTCTGTGCGCGCAGCTTCCAAATAGGTAAGTCTCGCACGATCTCCATACTAAATTGTGCATTTGTAAATGGTAAAGAAATTGCCATGTATATTCCAAAAATGATCATTCTGGCGAAGATGGCGTGGTGAGAAGAGGAACTGCTTCTACACGCATGGTCCCTAAATGAAAACCCAGGTCTGGTCCAGCGTTGGTCAGCCAAATTTTCTTTAGATGGTTAGGTGTTACTAGAAGTGATAGAAATTCCTCAAAACACGTCGATAGATTAGGTTCAAAAAAGTCTCAGTTCAAGGGTCAAACGTATCAAAGAAAGACGTCTAAATTAGTGACATTGAGATTTTACCTCGGTGAAATATAAGTAGGTTCAGCGTGAGCAATATATTGGTTGTCAAAGCTACCCAAAGCGTACGTCAAGTTGGAACAGCTTACACTGGACCATCACTTGATTTAGGGTGTCCCTATACCTATGAAATAGTCGATGCCCATAATTTTTTCTCGTGTGATCGGCTAGTCGCCTAATCACTCATTCGCCTTCATCGTCAACCCTGAGCAATACTGTAGCTTGCACTACTCTTTCATGAAAGAATCGGGACCGGTCACTCCACGAACTCTTGAGCATAGACCTGAAGAAAGCGCTGCTGCAGCGCGAGGCGCGTAGCACAAGCAGGAAGAGGGCGAATAAGGCAGCTGTGGGGGGAAAGAGACTGTTGCTATTTGTATGTATTGTAAATACGCACGGAATAGATTTGGTGGTAGTCAGGCTGGTCATAGTATTTGTACGAATCGACAAGCTGAAATATCTCTATGTATTCCTTTGGACATGGTTTGGCGAAAAGCTCCTGCAGCGCTGGTGGGTTTCGACACTTCTTCTTGTACTCGCCAACCTAAAAACCAAAGGTCGTCTCTGTGACAATTTCTCACTATAAAATATTAAATAACCTGTTTCTCATCTTTTATTTCTTTCCAAGGAACTCTTCCAACTGTGAGCTCTACTTGTTGATATATCCAAGTTTCTACGTCGTCTTTTCTGCAGAACTCCGTTTTCATATGACACGAAAGAGGAGCGTAACGAACCGTGCCACGAAATTTAGCTACTGATCGAGGTTTCCGGATTATTCCCTGAAGAAATCGAGGTGAGCAGGTAAGATAAATGTGCAATAGGCTTGTTGCGGGACGAAAGGCAGGGAGGCAGGTCGTGTTGGCTTGTTGTCTTATCTATTGTGATGGATGAGATCAAATGAGTTTAACAGGAGAGGAATTTTAGACGCTACCCTCTCAATCCTAGACGCTTCCCTTTGCCCGAGGATCTCCAATGGTCCAAGTAGCGTGGTTCTCGATCACGAAGAAGGAAGTTTTGGGGCAAAGTGGATGAAAAGCGAGGAAAAAGGGAAGCGAACCTATATGAAGCCGACGTTATGTGTCCAATTGATTCTTTAACTGTGAACTCACACTTTTTCCATCAAACACCACAGTTTTAGTTCATTACCAAATTCCGAATATCTCAGGCTTTGTTCTTGAGAAATATTCAATATATGTGCAGTTGGTGGTACATATTATTCATCATGATGAAGCCGTGAAAACTGCCGTTAACGGGATAATGTTTTACTCCACGTTCGGCATCGAAACAGCCGTTAATGGGAAATGATTTATAGCCCTTCATTACATGATTGCTCCCGGAGCGCAAAGAGGTGCATCGAGAAGCGCGACAGGGCCTGGTCAACCACCCTGGAGTGAAGTTCGCCGCCGCTCTGCTTTCCCTTCTTTACATAGAGGACATCAGTTGGCACGTTCTGGTGGTCTCTGCCGTTACCAGTTCCTGGTAAATCTATTGAGAAAACAAATAATGTCCTAGCCTACGTATTTTAAATATTAACCTAGATTCTGTGAAAATCTGAACGGACCTCATCGTTCGTGTATTTTCTGCACAGTCCGAAATCAAGGATGTAAATTTTGCGCAACTCTTGCAGTTCTGGTCGTCCTATAGTATAATTGCCCGGTTTAACGTCACGATGAAGATAACCGATTCCATGAAGATCTGAACTAACTAATCCTTCCAGGTCGCTTGAGAAATCTCCACATTGCAGCCTACAGATAAGTTATCCTAACAGACAAACTATTCTGCGACTCACCTTCTATAGCTTCTAAGCATTGTATGCCTACAGAAATAGCACAAGCCAGGCTGAGACACTGAGGATTACGTGCCTTCCGCAGTTCATTCAGTGACTTGCCAGCAAGAGTCATTACAACAAAATAAAAGTTCCCGTATCTTCCTTTATCTTCTATTCTGCAAAAGTGACGACCGCCTCTGGCCATCAACTCCGTGAGTACAAAAACCTCCATTTTCAAGACCTAAATGTCAGTATTATGACAAAAATTGTTTAGTGTTGAGAGTAAAAGGTAGAGGAAAATGAAGCAGAGCACACGTATAGTTATTATAGATAGGAAAGCTGGTGTGGTCATTTTGTGGTAATTTTCATTGTAGTTGCCAGGCCCATACTTTGTACTGCTTCAAAGGTTTCGAATAAAAATTCTATGGAATAGCACTAAAAGGTCAAGAAGGTGTGAACATTAAATTCAGTTGAGATAGAGGACATTGGACCCCCCCCCTGTTGATCGTGTGTGTGTGAAAGAGCTTAAGCCGTTGCGCCCCGATCATTAATGCCATTTCGTTCCCCTGCTTACCACTATTGCTGCTTGTAATGTAGAAACTACGCATCGCGGTGTCTGCGTCTCACTCGCCGCTCTGCTCCCTCGCTTGCATCTGCTCTCAATGTCTTTTTGTTGTGCCGTAGCACCTCACGAAAGAAGCGGAATTTCGATTTCTTCGCAGGATTACCCTCCCATGATCTCACTAACTTTCCATTTCACACCGCCTCAAAGGACACATCTGAATTCCGCTCCTCGGCGTATTCACTTTATGGGGCAAAATTACTGGTGCAGCTGTGTTTCCAATTTCATTTCGGAATGGACTTTCGTAAATCAAATCTAACTATGGAACTTATTCACTAAATGACAAAACAAGAATATTAACGGTCTTCAAAATAGTCTTCTTCAGCATTGACGCAGTTCCACGGAAGTCTTATGGACACTCCATCTGCTGCGCGTTTGCAGAATTTCGCTCCAGTATTGCAAGAGCATTGTTTCAGGGGCAATTTTGGGGGAGGGGAGCGCTCAAGGGTAAGATTGTGTGAGCAACTCGTTTGATGTGCACTTTTGATGAGGACCGGTGGATATCCCACATACATCCCCATCATGCATCCTGCCCACACATCCTGTCCACATCTTATCAGAATTTTCTGCTCCAGGTCATCCACCCTGAAGATCCTCCACCCAAGACTGATCTCCATGTCCCGGTTCAAGACAGTTTAATTGGAAACCAGTTTTGCTTCGCCCGCTATCGCGCGCATCACACGGCAGGCTTTAGCGAAACTGGAGGACCCATGGAATATCAGCATGAGATACTCCATTAACCATCTCACTATTGACTGTGTTAGACCCTCCACAGTTTCACTGAAGCTCATCGAGAATACGCGTGATAACGTCTGGAGCTGAACTGGCATATTTATCTCACAACTGTAAACATCCAGCATTCTTCTTGAATTCAGATAATTTAGCGGTGAATAGGATTGCTGTCAGTCTCAAAATCAAAATGAAATATGCCTATTTACATAAGTGAGGAGCTAAGGCTTATCATTCATTTACATTCATCATTATTTAGAACCACGAAAGGATTAGCGGTTTAATGAGTTTGGGTTTTCTTAATAGTCAGAAATGAAACTTATCATTTGCTGAAGACTTGTTTTTTAAAGTTTATGCAGTCGAATTCTATTAAGTAAGCTGGATATATATCGAAATAATGTGCACGTACCTTTGTTTGTACTACTACGACTTACTACAATTTGTAAGTAGGAACGCTCTAGTGTCAACGCTGCGTAACGGAATTGACGACTTTTGCGTTCTGACGCGCCTTATCAGCCCTTATCAATCGTTATCAGTTTCTGGCACCACCAACAATGTCCCCCCCCCCCCCACATAACACTTGTAAGTATGGTTGCTCTGGTGTCAACGCGAGCCAGGCAACGGAATCGACGACTTCAGCGTTCTGGCGCGCCTTATCGGCCCTTATCAATCGTTATCAGTTTCTGGCACCCACCAACAATGTCCCCGTCCCACCCCACATAACACTTGTAAGTATGGTTGCTCTGGTGTCAACGCGAGCCAGGCAACGGAATCGACGACTTTTGCGTTCTGACGCGCCTTATCAGCCCTTATCAGTTGTAACCACTTTCCATCACCTACCAACAATGTCCCCGTCCCACCCCACATGACACCTGCGAGTATGGACGCTCTAGTGTCAACGCAAGCTGCGTAACGGAATCGACGACTTTTGCGTTCTGACGCGCCCTTATCAGCCCTTATCAGTTGCTATCGCTTCCAATCATGTACCACCAATGTCCCGGGACCGCCCCACATAACACTTGTAAGTATAGACGCTCTTTTACCAATATGAACGGCAAAACGAAATTGGCGATGCTCGCTTTCTAGCCCCTCTTATCAGCTATTATCAGTCGTTATCAGTTCCTATCACGTACCACTTGTGTCCCCATCCCACCCCCTATAACATATGTAAGAACCACTGCGCTATCGTTACTGTGACTCGAGCTATGAATTTCCGGTCAAACACACACACACACACCAACAGACACACGCTAGCCGCTTATATATAGTAGGATTTAAAACCTTCAGGGTTCAGACACTATTTAGTCACTGATCAGGAAGTAGCCTACTTGCCACAACTATCGGTTATCGAGTATTACTATATCCTACTATATATAATTCGCTAAGTATGTCTGTGTGTGTGTGTGTGTGTAGGTCTGTGTGTGTGTGTGTTTGTCACGAAATTCGTAGCTCGGGTCACAGCAATGATAGCGCCATGGTTCTTACATATATTTATAGGGGGTGGGATGGGGACTCAAGTGGTACGTGATAGGAACTGATAACGACTGATAATAGCTGATAAGAGGGGCTAGAAAGCGAGCATCGCCAATTTCGTTTTGTCGTTCATATTGGTACTAGAGCGTCTATACTTACAAGTGTTATGTAGGGGTGGTCCCGGGACAATTGGTGGTACATGAATGGAAGCGATAGCAACTGATAAGGGCTGATAAGGGGCGTCAGAACGCAAAAGTCGTCGATTCCGTTACGCAGCTTGCGTTGACACTAGAGCGTCCATACTCGCAGGTGTCATGTGGGGTGGGACGGGGACATTGTTGGTAGGTGATGGAAAGTGGTTACAACTGATAAGGGCTGATAAGGGGCGTCAGAACGCAAAAGTCGTCGATTCCATTACGCAGCTTGCATTGACACCAGAGCGTACATACTCGCAGGTGTCATGTGGGGTGGGACGGGGACATTGTTGGTAGGTGATGGAAAGTGGTTACAACTGATAAGGGCTGATAAGGGGCGTCAGAACGCAAAAGTCGTCGATTCCGTTACGCAGCTTGCGTTGACACCAGAGCGTCCATACTCGCAGGTGTCATGTGGGGTGGGACGGGGACATTGTTGGTAGGTGATGGAAAGTGGTTACAACTGATAAGGGCTGATAAGGGGCGTCAGAACGCAAAAGTCGTCGATTCCGTTACCTGGCTCGCGTTGACACCAGAGCGTCCATACTTACAAGTGTTATGTGGGGTGGGACGGGGACATTGTTGGTGGGTGATGGAAAGTGGTTACAACTGATAAAGGCTGATAAGGCGCGTCAGAACGCAAAAGTCGTCGATTCCGTTACGCAGCTTGCGCTGACACTAGAGCGTCCCTACTTACAAATTCTATTTGTAGTGGTACGTGCACATTGTATCATTGTATGACCAGCTTACTTAATAGCAGTCTATTGCATAAACTCAATCAAGTCTTCAGCAAATGATAACTTTCATTCCTATCAAGAAAGCCCAAACTCATTAAACCGCTAATCCTTTCGGGGTTCTAAATAATGGTGAATGTAAATAAATGATAAGCCTTAGCTCCTCACTTATGTAAATAGGCATATTTCATTTTCATTTTGAGACTGACAGCAATCCTATTCACCGCTAAATTATCTGAATTCAAGAAGAATGCTGGATGTTTACAGTTGTGAGATAATATACCAGTTCAGCTCCAGACGTTATCACGCGTATTCTCGATGAGCTTCAGCGAAACTGGGAAATCTAACACATTCAATAGTGAGGTGGTTAATGGAGTACCTCATGCTGATATTCCATGGGTCCTCCAGTTTCGCTAAAGCCTGCCGTGTGATGCGCGCGATAGCGGGCGGAGCAAAACTGGTATATATATAATCGGCTAAGCGGTTGTGTGTGTGTGTGTCTGACCGGAAATTCATAACTTCATTCCTTTTGGTCCCAGAGCGCTCAAACTTCTAGCTGTAGATATAGGGGCAGAGTTTGCACTCATGACTATTATGTGGGGAGGGACGTGGACCCAAATGGTGAGCGAGAGAATGTGATAGCAAGTGATAAGAGCTGATAATGGGTATCGGAATGCCAACGCCATCAGTTTTGTAACGCCTTCGCATTGACGCTAGGATGTTCGCAATCATGAATATCCAAGAGTGACTGAATTAGTGGTAGCAACTGATAAGAAATGATAAGGACGTCAAAGTGTGGATACCACAGTTTTGTTGCAGCTTCCGCGGTGACATTAGAACGTTGGCTTTTACATGTGGTATAGGGGATCGGACGGGGACACCGATGGTGAGCAGTATGAACTGATAATAAATGATTAAGGAATGATAAGGGCGTCTGAATGCAAATGTCTCAAACTTCGTTGCAATTATCACTGGCAAGCGATCAAGGTGGCGAGGTGTTGATGGTAGGTGACAGAAAGTGGTATGAGCGGCAACTGTACTGATAAAAGTAGCGACAATTGAGTGTGCACTCAGTTGAACTAAACCAGGTTCTTAGCACGTGAATATGTTCCATTCCTAACCGTTTCACCAAAGAAGCAAGGATGTTGAGCCGCTCAATCTATT
>MU889703.1:0-18612 GCA_036418205.1 Ostertagia ostertagi
GTGAGCAGTATGAACTGATAATAAATGACAAGGAATGATAAGAGCGTCTGAATGCAAATCTCTCCAACTTCGTTGCAATTATCACTGGCAAGCGATCAAGGTGGCGAGGGTTGATGGTAGGTGACAGAAAGTGGTATGAGCGGCAACTGTACTGATAAAAGTAGCGACAATTGAGCGTGCACTCAGTTGAACTAAACCAGGTTCTTAGCACGTGAATATGTTCCATTCCTAACCTTCACCAAAGAAGCAAAGGATGTTGAGCCGCTCAATCATCTGACTTGGACCAGTGGCGAATTTCCATCAGAGCTAGGTTAGATGCTGACTGATTGGTCATATTTCACTCCCACGCCGAAACTCAAGTGGAAATTCTATAAACCGCTAAATCATCGCGCTCGACATCAATGCTAAATGTTTACGGAAGTCATGATAAGTACCAGCTTCATTCCACACCAGTTTAGCTCCGCACACTACCGCGTGCATGACACGGAAGGGCTCCGTAAAGCTGGCCAGCCGGCGGAGCGTTAGGTTCCGCCGCTAAACAATAACTTGCTTCGTGAAATGCGTTAGCTGGCCTTCTACAGAATGCCCATTTTTAACCAACCGTCTGATACGCGCGGTGGAGTGCGGAGCTAAAGTGGTGTGTAAACAACCACCATGCATTGGATGTCAGGATGATTTAGCGGTCGAATAATATTGATGCCAATGATTTTGCAATAGAAATACCCATTATCGTATATCGCTAAACATCCATCATACATTCTTAGGGACTTTGGGATTGTAGCGGTCGAACGTATTCAACAACGCAATGAGATGATATTGAAGTGAAATGCGTTATCTAGAATATGGTTTTAAATGGTCTCTATGTTCCTACGAATATCGCAATTATCGGCCCTTATCACTTCCTGTACCCCACCAAACATGTTCCCGTCCCACCCTGTACATCACTTCTTGGAACCAACGCCCCACTGCTGCTGGGACGCGCGCTATGAATTTCGTGAAATTTGCGTTTCAGCGCCTCTTATCAGATCTTATCAGTCGTTATCACTTTCCAACCCCACCAAATATGTTCCGTCCCACCCCCTACATCATACTCAAAAACAGCGCCCATGCCTGCTGCGAAGCGCGCTATGAATTTCGTGAAATTTGCGTTTCAGCGCCTCTTATCAACCCTTATCAGCCCTTATCACTTCCTGTACCCCACCGAACATGTTCCCGTCCCACCCTGTACATCACTTCTTGGAACCAACGCCCCACTGCTGCTGGGACGCGCGCTATGAATTTCGTGAAATTTGCGTTTCAGCGCCTCTTATCAGATCTTATCAGTCGGTATCACTTTATAAACCCCACCAAATATGTTGCCGTCCCACCCCCTACACCATACTCAAAATACAGCGTTCCATGCCTGCAGCGAAGCGCGCTATGAATTTCGTGACAGACGGACGTACGTACAGACAGACACACACACACAGACAGACATACTTAGCGAATTATATAAAGTAGAATGATACTGCGCGTAGTACGCAACAGTCTTAAGCGAAATACCCTTTAGACTTCATCTGGCGCATCTTCCGAATCATCTTAGTATTGGTTTCTCAGCCAAGTGACCTAATATTCTCAGGTTGTTCAGTCTAACAAATCCCATATGCGATGCGCGCTGTTGCGTGCGCAGCTAAAGTGCGTGCTATAAACAATCGATCTAACGGCGAGACATTCATCTCAAGTTTTAGAGTATAAAAATCACCCGTCAAACGCCCAGAACGGAAGGTCATCCCTCCATCTAATAAAGTAAAGGAATCCTTCACCGGTAAAACATCATCTACCCATGAAACACTCGCGTGAGCTCATAGTCTCATAATAATGAAAAAAAAACAGAAAAATTACATTTGCTTTGGTAAAAAATTCGAAAAGGCGGAAGGGCTGCAACGCCATCAAAGTACCGCTGCACATCTGTGACATATGCTGGCGATGGGAACACTTCCACTTGGTTCTCGGTGTGCCGCCACCAGAAATTCTTTAGCCCTTTTGACTTATTGCATCGACAACTCACTCACACTTCACTACTCCATCCTATTCTATCGATCGCTAATGTCCACCCTCTAAAACACACGCTTAAACCCGATTCTCTCGCTGCGTCACCTGATACGTGAGCTCTCCAAGGCGGACTTCTTTCCATGTTCCGCCTTTGGCTCCGCCCTTTTCCCTGATTGTTGTATAGATGCACGTTGTCAATTCGTGTCTCTTCGGAAAACCGAATTTTCATTTGCGAAATGTCTCTTGTGAGCCGACTAACATTCATGTGAAATAATGCAAGAATTTTCTCCGTAAGATTTCTTCTACAGATTAGACTGGAAGGTCATCCGTTGTATTCATGAAGTTAAGCACTGCTCAGCTTACCGTTTCTCCCACTATGGCTGGCACGGAATCTTCTCAAAGGCGTCAGCAGGCCTCGTCACAGCGAGTATGAGCTGTGATCTAACAATAAGGACGCTTTCTATGATTCTTGTGAATTATTTGTTGATTCTAATCCCGCCTCCGACAGCAGCAAGTCGGGTTTCTCCGCTGAGAGGTGACTCCATTTCAATACACTGCGGATCAGGCAGGCTCCTTCTTTTCAAGACAAACTTTGTCAGTAGCATCGAGAAATGCCTACCTTCCCTACTATATTCTCAAACCAGATTAGTCCCCCGTCAACCGCCGGGACCTTCCTGGCTTTCTATCCTCCGCTATGGTCCCTTCCTCCTGTGACACCAACACCTGGAAGTGACGCGTATGCAACACAATGGTGTTTCATACAGTAGAAGGGACACAATCATGATATGACGGTAGATTTTTCGCTTCCCTTCCTCATCCTCCCTTCCTCTCTCCACTGCCCTCCAGCTGCCACTGCAGCACCATGTGGAATGAACGGAAGTGTGCTAAGCAGGTGTTTATATAGCCCTGAGAGTGTTATCACAACTATCCTGCTACAAAACATTGATATCTCAAATCCTGTAAGCTACCCGATTTGTTAGCGGTTTGTTTATCCCATGAGCTTCCTTCTCACTCACTTCATTTTGCGGACGGACACACATACATACACACATACAGATACACAAACCGACACACAAAGTTAGCGCTTTATAAAATAGAAGGATGTGAACTGCCTCAAAACATGGCTACCGCAATCCAGAGAAGAAACTGATGGTCCCCATCAGGGCTCTCCTGCTGAGGGGCAACGCTCTGAAACGTTAGGCGGAAGCTAAAGCAGCATATTTCTTAAAACACTGATATTTTTCAGAAAATCATATTTGGTGTAAACATTCGCAGACAATTTTGATCAGAAGGCTCAATTCGCAATGAAAATTGAAACAAAAGCGCACCGGTGATTTTGCCCCACCCTGTACATGTCTATTACTCGGATCTCCAAGTCAGTCACATGCAATTGTGACCGCTTTTTTTCCTATGTAAGGACGCCACGCTTCCATATTCTCCGAACCCTTACACCTACAATGAACCCTCTGAACAAAATTAAAAAAATTACCTGTATTCTCTCATCTACGCCCTCAACTTTTAACGCATATAGTCCTGTTTGGTCTCGGTCTCGAACCTAAATACTCAAAACCAATAAGCTGAACATGATAAATCACATTCTTTAGGTCGGGTGTCCGTTCCTCCAAGTGGTGCCACTGGAAACTGCTCACTTTTGTGAGCTGAGCCGACCACGGACATTCGAATGCAGGCGACAGGCCCCCGTGACAGGCCGGCCTACGAACACCCAAGTCACATCACAATGTCAATGTCGCTACAAGTATCTCGAGATAATGCTACGGCGTCCGCGGGAGCCGACGCGCACTCGCAAAGCCCGGCGAGTGTGAAAAGTATGCGAGGGTCTCCGGTGCAAGGACGGCATCGGGGGGCAACTAGGCTAGTCCAAAAGTTCCGCAACGTATGGAAGACTCGCGTTGCGACGGACGAAGCACTCTTAACGCGGCACGAGTTAGCAGAAGCTCTAGAGCGCCGAAGAATTGATTTCTGTGCCGTGCAGGAAACGAGGTGGTCCTGCTGCAAGTCGAGGGACATTGGCCGCGGCTTCAAAGCCGTTCTATGTGGCGGTCCCAGAACCACCAATGGCGTCGGGATGATTGTCTCTGAACGCTTTCGTGATTCGATAGTAAGTGTGGAGCGCTTCGACGACCGTTTAATGAAGATCGTTGTCGTCATGGAACATCAAAAATACCATTTCTTCTCTGCGTACGCTCCGCAGACTGGATGCTCCGAGCAAAACAAGGACAAGTTCTGGAACCTGCTTGATGAGAAGACAGCTGAGGTACCGTCACAAGAAGCCATAATTGTTGCAGGTGACCTCAATGGCCACGTGGGCGCTACGAAAGACGGTTATAGCTGTCATGGTGGTTTTGGATATGGGTCACGTAATACTGATGGCGAGCGAATTCTTGAATATGCAGACTCGCATAATCTCGCCATTGTGAACACGAAATTTCGAAAACGTGACTCACATCTTATCACATTCTATAGCGGTAAAACCAGAACACAAATCGATTTCGTCCTTGTCAGGCACCGTGATCAAGGGCTCGTAACGGACGCAAAAGTAGTACCTTATGAAACGGTCGTCACACAACACCGACCACTGATTTGTACGCTAAAGATCGCCCCACCGAGAACCGAAACTAGCCGAAAGGTGTGGGCCAGCGAGAATCAAGTGGTGGCGACTGAAGGAGAAAGAAGCGGCCGTCGTTTCCCGCATTCGATTACCAGCGGTAACGACTGTCGACGAAACTTGGAAAGGTGCTGCCGAAGCGATCACCCAGGTTGCGCGATCCGAGCTCGGCATGACGAAGCCTGGACGGAGAAAGGTTGATAAGCAAACATGGCTGTGGACGGATCAAGTTAGAGAGAAAGTAAGAGAGAAGAAAAAGCGCTACCACGCTTTTCTTTCGGAGAAGACAGCCGGTTGCTGGCAGCGCTATCAGATAGCGAAGAAAGAGGCAAAGAAGGCCGTTGCTTCTGCGAAAGCAGCTCATTTTGCCGATCTCAATGAGAAACTCGAGTCGCGCGATGGTGAACGGTACGTTTACCGACTCGCAAAGACCCGCTATCGCCAGACCGAGGATATAGAAAAGTTCTTCGGCATAAATGACGAGAATGGTCACCTTTTGACGGACCGCAAGAAAACATTGAAGCGATGGTGTGACTACTTCGAGAACATCTCAACAGTCGAATTTGCTCATCCCGCCATCCCTTGCGCTCCGCCAGTACACGGCCCCGTTCAGAAGATAACCATGGAGGAGACCATTACGGCTATGAAGAAGATGAAATCAGGCAAAGCAACTGGTCCTGACGACTTAGCGGCGGACTTGTGGAAATCAAAGTGCTGGAATCCTGCAGAGTGGTTGACGGAGTTCTTCAACCAGGTCGTTGCAGAGAAGAAGGTGCCTGAGAGCTGGCAACAGAGCACGACGATTCCAATCTGGAAGAAAAAGGGCAGTCCTGCGGACTGCACTAGCTACCGTCCAATTCGCCTGCTCTCGCACAGCATGAAAATCTTTGAGCGAATTGTAGACAGTCGTATCCGTGACATCGTCGAGCTGACCACCAACCAGTGTGGTTTTGTGCTGGTTGCAGCACCATCGATGCCATACACGCCGCTCGCCTTCTGCTAGAAAAGCATCGCGAAAAACAAAGCCGGTGCATCTTGCCTTCCTAGACTTGGAGAAGGCTTTCGATCGCGTTCCACGTGACGTTATATGGTATGCCTTACGACAGCATGGCGTTCCCGAAGAGCTTATTGAGTGGGTGCGCATCCTGTACTCGAGTCCAAAGAGCCGAGTGCAAACGGCAGCAGGCACATCGACGGATTTTCCCATCTCTGTCGGACACCAAGGCTCTGCGTTATCCCCACTCTATTTGTTGTCGTCATGGATGCCATTACAAAAGATCTCCAGAAGCCGGCTCCATGGACGCTTCTTTATGCTGATGACGTGATGCTCGCTAGCGAAGATAAAAGCACGCTCGAGCAACAGGTGCAAACCTGGTCCGACCGTCTAGCTATGTTCGGGCTCAGGTTGAACGTCAAAAAGACTGAGTACTTGACCACCGATTCGAGTGAGCCAGGCTCTATTAAGATCAGTGGTACTGAGCCCGTCTCGGTGTGATGGAGACAAAGATGCTGCGCTGGACAGCCGGAGTCACACGATTAGACCACATTCGAATGATGTCATCAGAGAGCGATTCGGTGTAGGCTCCCATTGTCGATAAGATGCGCGAAGCCCGTCTTCGATGGTATGGTCATGTTCTTCGCGCGAATGATGACAGTGTCCGTAAGATCGGTCTCAACCTTGACGTGCCGGAAAGCGGCCTAGAGGACGCCCGAAGCAGCGATGGCTCGATACGTTGCACGAAGACTTGAAGAGCGTTAACATCCACCCCGATCAAGCATTTAATCGGGAAAAGTGGCGTCAACACATCAGAAAAGCGGACCCCGCCTACAAGCGGGACAGACGCTAAAGAATAAGAAGAAGAAGAAGAAGAATGAACCAATTCTTTAACCAGCCGGCCGTCGGACTCCATTTCATGGGTGTGTAACGCAAACACTTCGCAGTTGCTTGATCCATGCGCAAGCGTACTATTTACTTTGTGAAGCATCTACGAGCTTACTTGTATGCTTGCATCACAATCACAACAGCCCTTCGGATCAGGGTGAATATTGCTTGAGGATTCCTCAACGGCACGTCGAGGATTTTCGCCTGATCCTTTACGTTCTCGCGCGCGGATATTCACTCTCGCCACCCGCGAGCCGTCTGTGCTCTCCGCGCGTACATTCACTATCGGCTCTACTCTCGCACAGCAGAGAGCGATGGTCGAGGAATTCCTCGACCGTTATTCACCCTGCTTCGGATTGATTGGCGCTCATGCCCTTGGTGGTGGGGTACGTTCAAAACAGGGTTAACGGTAGGTGGCATAGTACTTACCCCAGAAGAGAGGAACGCCGGGGCACCGATTGACATGAGCACCAATTGACCATCCAGCAAGACCATGTCCCGACGCTCATATCATGGGGTGGGATGGGGACTACAAGTGAGCCACTTTCAGCAGGTGGGAAAAGACTTAAAGGGGAAGAGATTCTGTAGGAAGATGTGAGCAGTTTGAGTTTTTCCCGACGCATCTACCATCTACTTGGGTTCAATACCCTCCCCTCAGAATTTTGAATGTCCTCCCTACAAGGATATGAGCGCCCATATCCGTTCCTGTCTTCCCCAGAATTGGGTTCTTTCCATTTCTTCATTTTTTCACACCCACGTGTATTTTGAGGATGGACAGAGAGACCATCGGCGTAATACCAGACTCCCGAACCGTCTCACCAATAATTCACATAATAGAGGTGAATAGGTTTCAACTTGCTTTATAAACTGCACCATATGCTCCTGATCCGAGTTTATTTTCTATTTGCCATCGTTCAATCTGAAAAATGATTGCGGTGAGTTTCTGTAGAATCCAAACATCACCATACACAAGCCATGGGGAAGTAAATTTTCCTCACTTGAGTGCCTGGGGCGATCGTTTCCCCCATTCAAGATCCAGTGGTGATGACCTTCACGGGAAAATGCTCACCATAGTCCTACATAGCTTTTTATATCGTAGCTTATCCCTGAATCAAACTGTTGTTTATTAACACTACACAAAAAACAAGCTAATCATCCTCTCATTTTTTTGATGTTAATGAGATAGCAGCCAAATATCCGCAATGACTTGGGCATCGCTTTTCTACCCCAGTTTTGGTGCTCATGTCCCTGGGGAGGGGGATGTAGGGGAGGCAAGGTCATCCATGTGAGTGAGCCAATTACTGTGCTTGGGACTGAGCCCAGGGAGGGAAGGGATTCTGGGGAGCATGTGAGCATTTGTGTTCTCCCTGGCGTTTCTCCCCTTTGCTGGGCTTAGTCTTAGTCTCACCTAACATCGGCTCTGTTTTGAATGCCCCCCCCCCCAAAGTGAGCGCCCCAGTTTTCTCAGACTTTCGAGGATTTACCTTCACCCATCCTATTTCGTCATGTCACCAACTTTGTTACACCGTTCGCGTTGGCAGTGAATTGCTAGCACTCATGAATATTGTGTAGGGTAGGACTGGGACCCAAATGGTGGGCAAAGGAAAGTGATAGCAAATGAGGATGTTCGCTCATGAATATTATGTGGGGTGAGGCAGGGACCAAGAAGGTGATTGGAAGAATGTGGTAGCAACTGATAAGAACTGATAAGGGGCGTCAAAGTGTGGATACCACCAGTTTCGTTGCGGCCTTTGCGGTGACATTGGAACCTTGGCTCTCACATGTGGTATAGGGGATGGGACGGGAACACGGATAGTGGATGATCAAAGTGATAACAACTGATAACGGTTGATAAGGAAGTTAGGAATTTGAGTACTAATTTCGTTGTAGCCTTCGTGGCGACAGTAAAACACTAACTCCTACACATTGCATGGGTGTGGGACGGGAACACCGATGGTGAACGGTATGAACTGATAACAAATGATAAGGAACGATAAGGAGCGTCTGAATGCAAATGTCCCAACTCGCTATTGCCGCCTTCCACCAACAACTCGCTCCCTTGATCGTTTGCCATCACTGGCAAACGATCAAGGGAGCGAGGTGTTGATGGTGGGTGACAGGAGTGGTAATGAGCGTCAACTATACTGATAAACGTGGCGACAACTGAGTGTGCGCTCATTCAAATTGAACCAGGTTCTTAGCACGTGAATATGTTCAATTCCTAACCTTTCACCCAAAAAAGCAAAGGAACTTGAGCCACTCAACTCTCTGGACTGACCAATAGCGAATTTCCATCAGAGCTAGGCTAGATGCTGATTGATTGATCATATTTCACTCCCACACCGATACCCTAATTGTGAAAATTCTATAGACCGCTAAATCATCCGAGCTCGATATGAATGCTAATGTTTACGAAGTCATGATAAGTACCATTTCATTCCGCATGCTACTGCGCGCATTACGCGACAATCTTCAGCGAAATTGGACAACCTTTGAATCTCATGTGACACATCTTCCAAACATCTTACTATTAGTTTCTCAGCCACGTGACCTAATATTTTGCGAAGTTGTCCAGTCTTCACTGAATCCCACATGTGATGCGCGCAGTTGCGTGCGGAGCTAAACTGGTCTAATAATAATCAGGTGCGTGGAAAGGTAAAATGGCGACAGAATGGAGTGATTGCTTCGCGGCTAATTGTGAGACTGGGTAACACTAGAGCAAAGAAAAAGAGCACAGTGGCCATGGGAAAACCTCGTCATAGACTTAAGTAGACCTTAAAAGTGGGGATAGGCCACTGCTCCTGTTTTCCTGGAAGCAGCTGTTTCTTGCGCGCCTAGCGGCTGAATTCGGACTTACAATATCGCACTTACAAGAGGCTAGGAGCTATGCAAGGTGATGAGTTTGTGGAATTCGTAGGAAAGAACATGATCCCGAAAGCTCCCCTTTTTGAAGCAACTTTCCCAGATGAGAACATGTCGAACATCTATTCTCTGGGTAGGATAGAGCAACCCGCGAGTATCACAGTTGTGCCATTGACGGGGCTCCAAAGTGCTATAAGGCCTTACAAGCATAGGTAAAGACGGCTTATGTGAGCTAATGGACGAGATCCCTCGCGCACATTCCATGAAATGCAACGTGGACTACATGCGGCGGCTAGTTCCAATACGTACGGGTTAGTGGAGCCATGCAGCAAGCAAGTTCAGACAACTCGTCCGCACACGTCCCTTCCAGAGTTCAAGCGGGAAAGAGGAAGTTCTTGTTCGAAGGCTTTATCGACAGTTTACCTTGCTTCGTTTTTTATTTCAGGTAACTCGGCATTTACGATTTCACTATATACCGCTTTTACCCCACCATTTGATCTGGGGTTTGTCCCCTGAGGGCGTAACGTGAGAAAAGCAAAGGCGCTAAGGCCGTGGTACGGCGTAGAAACACAGTGTTGCGAGGAGAGGGAGTACATGGGAGAGCACGTCGTGCGCGCTAGGGAGCGAGTGCCATGTCTGTCGTCATAGATAGAATGGCAGTGCCGGCAACGTACAACGCAAGGCCCTAGCGCCCACGCCGCGCACTTTGAGTCACCGCAGCGTCGCCACTCCTGGGTGGGGATCACCCCTTTTCACTGTAGGAGGGACTACATACCTCCTGGCACCTAATCTCGATCCGTGGTTTTAGGCAACATTTCCACTAGCTCGTAATCTCCAGCTCCACGACTCTAGGGGTCAGCTATCATTCCACGGCGGTAGCCTACAATACGGTTGTGTAGCCTCTGCACTTTGAGATAGCGTTTGCACAGGTATTTTCTCATGTGCTTTCTGTCCTTCCAGGTTGCGAAGAAGTTAAGACCGCCAAAATGTCGGCTTTACAGTCATGTACAATACCTTTAATGGTGAACTATTCTGAAAAATTAGTGGAGGAAAACTGTCGAGATTCATTGAGAACCGAACGTGGATCCTTCCCAGGAATGTTCAACTGTGCGATGCTGGGACCTTCTCCTCTCTGGTACCATACAGCCTCGTCACACTTATTTGATCAGATATTTTCGTAGCGAAGACGAGTCCGTTTTGCAAATATAGCCTTAATGAAGTTCGCTCACTTGTATGCAAGAATTATAAAACGGACCGTCGTCACGATTACTAATGAAGCTTCTTTAACAGTGGTCAGAGGGAATCTGGAAGTATCAGGAATGAGTGGTATGCAGCCGCGTAACACTCATCCCTGACACTCCCATATTTCTTACACGATTTTCCGTGAAAGGGCAACATGAAAGTTTTGAGACCACTGCCAGGCGCAGCAACTGAGAGCGCTGGCAGCGATGCACTACTTGCATGCAGTGGAGTAGCTGCGGATGAGATAGTAGCGAGGAAACGACTCCTCAGTCATGAACGAGATCGCCGTGTGCTGCGAGTATTGGCACAGCTAGCATGCAGGCAGTTTTTCGGGAACATTGAGCAATGATGAATTGCTGAATTGTTTATCTTCCCACAAGAAAGTTTGAAAAACATATCATTAAATGTAGGTTTTGAAATTAGCACTCTCAAAGAATACTATAACCGAATAGCGCCATCTACAGATGCGCTTCTTGAGATATCCTTTGTTATCAGCCTTTCTTCTTCTTACTGCTATGGGAACTTCCAGTTCCAGTTCCAGTTCCAGTGAAAACCGAAGAGCCACCGGATCTTTCTATTTCTTCACCAGCTTCCCTTACTCTTTGCTCCCATGTCTCGGCTAAGCGCTTCTAAAAACTTTTTTCTTATAAAAGAAACTAAAAAAGTAAAAACGTTTGATGTCACGATGATTGTTGAACTAGAGATTGGGCCAAGTTTTCATTCACCCGGATACTAGAGATTGGGCCAAATTTTCATCCACCCGAGGTTGCGGTTTTGAACATGGTTCTTCAGGATACCATTTACATGAAGCTCGTCATGAAGGTAACATTTGTGTCTGCTGGCGAGAGAATTCTGCTCTACATACTTCTCTACACAAGTGAGCGACGGCTTCCCAGTGAATCTGATGGGTAGAGTTTAAGCCTCAACCTTCTTTGAAAACCAGTGTTTCACGAGGATAACGAAATGTGCGAGGGGCAACCTCCGATGAACAATCCAGATGAAGACCTTCTCAAATTTTCCGCCAAAGCTCGCCAAATCGAATTTTTTGATGTTTTTGCGTCGGTCGAGCCTCAAACTTGGGGTAATTGAACCATTATTCTCTGAATAACAATAATTAAAAATAAGTTTGCACGAATTATATGAGTTGATTCAATGAAATTCTCCGAATTCAACATTTTTAAGCTTGAGATATAAGTTTCCTAAGCCAGTAGACCTACGGAGAATCACAGAAGATTACCAAGAATAAGATTAAGCATAAAATAAATGAATAAGCTTTAAAGATCTTACTGCTTACACGATGGATGAAACGCAAGGGCTGTTGCGCTAACGGGAATGAAATGCCTCTCCCTCAGCCGATGCCTTTATTATGATACGCAATCCTCCTCGAGAAACCGTACGGAGTCCAATCAGCAACTACGATCAAAACATGTTTCTTTTTTTCGTTTCTAAGCTCGCGAAGTCTTATCGATTAGAAAATTAAAGGAGTACATTTGATATAGATGAAAAAGGACATAAATGAATGTAAATGGATTAATAAGCATAAGCATACGAATGAGTGAGTGAATGAGTAAAATGAATAATTAAGTGAGTGTGATTTCAGACGTCTTGCCGTCACCAGATAATTAATTTTAGGTGGATAACAAGTGTGCATTTTGATTTCCTGCCCTTGAGCGATTACAAGTTGGCAGTGGGAAAAATATGTGTAACCGTGTAAACGAGAACAAGGACTGCTTTCACAATAAATCTTCCCTTTACATGTTATTGATACATAACTTGCAGTTTCAGGCTTTCATATTATATACCTTTGTAAATTTTTGGGATTATTAAGGAAAGGAGGACAAAGTCAGGGGTACACTGGTGTGCAAAACTTGAGTACAGGGAGTAATTTCCCCATGATATCTCAATGCTTTCTAGTTTAGTAGCTAGCAGTGAGATATCATGCGCTATGAAAATTTGGCGCATACATAGAAGGAAATCTTCTAGTATAGCGCTGATGGTTACTGATAGAAACCCGCATGAGGACGATAGGTAAAGACAGTTTTTCTTCGAAAGAGTGACTGGCAGTTGATGAGTAAAGCTACTCTAACTCATGTAAACATTTCAGAAAAGATGAGCCAAATGCTGATGGAGAGCATTAAAACTACGAAGTGGCATGTATTTTCTCTTGTGCTCCTATGCTGGCAGAAAGGTTGTTTGAAAGTTCTCGCAAAAAAGCTTCCCATTCCTCGAACACCGCGATTGACATCTACTGGACAGTTGTTCACGCATGGGGGTCTGCTGCAGCCCTCCCGAATACATGCCACACTTATGCTCTTATAAAAATTTGATAGATGGTAAGCGAGAGGCTAAAAACGATTCGCCGAAGATCCTTTCACGTTCCAAGAGTTATCCACCGGTAGGCTCGCCGAATTGTCTTTTACCTCAAGACTTAGGATCCAAACAATACGGAAAACGTGTGGAGCAAAATATGCAGTTAGAGCTTCGCAAATATTACGTTGTGATAAGGAATGTGTAACGAGATGGGAGGCAACTACGCCTCGGCCACTTTCTGTCTCCTTTACCATATCGCCCTGACTATCAGAATTGTAACGTTGCACGATAGTCCTGAGTGGCCCCTTGCCTGTTGCAAAACATGTTCCTATCCTCGCCATATGCGGTTGCGTCCAAAACCCTACTCCCACTCAATTAAGCACTTGACCTTACAGATTGATGGTTTCTTCCCAAAGTCTTGGCACACGAGCAAACGTTTTCGCCGCACGCGAGGTGTTCTAGTAATACCGGGTGACGATCTGCGTTTGGACCTAGAGATTTCAGCCCTATTTCGGATCACGTGTACCCCACTGTTCTTGGCTGATGCTTGACAAACGAATTTCGGTTACAGTTTTTTGATCAGCCACTTACGAAACAGAGGTGGGGCCCACTGTTGCTCATGAAACGGAAACAATCTCATGTGTTTGCCATCTGCTTTTATTTTGATTCAGCACTTTCTCTCTACGGAACAGCATTCGGCTTGGTGTTTCATATTCTCTGCGTGCCGCTATAAACAATGCTTTGAGAACTCCAAATTCGGAACCTCTCATACGTAACGCTCCTTCTTCGTTACCGGGTGATATATTCCTCGCATAATGGTGCTTCCTTGTGTTGTCACTATAGATCTGCTGGTAATGAAGGCACCGTGTAAAAGCAGAATTTCTTCCTTAAATGCCACACCGGTTAGTCCTGATTTCACTCAGAATCATTGGTTCTGCCCGTAGGGCCCGTCCTTTTAGCTTCAGATTGGCCGCGCAATGTATATGAGATCCAGTGCCGACCCCGCCCCCCTGACATGGGTACACCTTTGTGCATGGAAACTAGGCGACCTTAGCCATTCATGTTCGCCACAATTCACTACTTCTTCAAATTGTAATAAGGTTATGTCCTTTTATCTATCGTAATTGAGCTTGCACACCCAGTATAACATCAGTGATAAATTATTCATCATGTATTCAGTATTAAATTTCATTACAGCTCAGTCCCCTCCCGGTGTCTGAAGGTTATAAGCAGAAGAAGTCATGGAAGCAAAAACGCTCGGACCTAGGTTAACTGTACGCGATTTAATAGATTTGCGAGCTAAACGCTACGTTTCAAGATTCTTTGAAAGAATAATGTTGATTAGGCACCTGTGAACCATGAGCATAGATTCAACAGCTGTTACCACTTTCTAGTCCCCGCCAAATATGTTCCCGTCTCCCACCCCTATATCATACCTTGAAATCAAATTCTGACGACAGTTGGTGCGCGGGCTATGAATTTCCAGTCAAACATACACACATACATTCACACACACCCACACTCATCACCAAAAGACACCACATACACCACACAGACAGGACCAGGGTCAACCCTACGTTGTTACGAGTAACAACGGGGGTCGTACCTGGTTGAGTTTGTAGGAGGGGGGGTCGTACCCACTTTAGTCGCTCGAAATCACGTGTGGGATTGAGGTGAAACTAAGATTTCGTGGGTAGTAGGCTGGCGAGTGGAGGGCGCAGGATAAAAATTTGCCGTTTCAGCGGGCGTATATACCCCCCCCCCCGCTCGACGGCATTTTTGGAGGAAAAAGTGGGCGGGGTTTTGATGGTGGAGGTAGGAAAAGGGGGTCGTATCAAATCCACGTTGGGGGAGGGGGGTCGTAAAAATTTTTTCGAAAAGTAACAACGATAGGACAGACCCTGCGGCAGACCAGTATGTCACCTACAATTGGGTGTCGTGGTCACCAAATATCTATTGAGAAGAAATGAACCCACTGCCCAATTTCTGCTACACGATAAGCCACAATTTTAATTCGCTCTGCTCATTTCACAGATTACAGTAAGGGCACCATCAGCGGGTGCCCTTACTGTAATCTTTACGTTTCCCAATCTTCAACTGTTACACCATGTTATTCACATGTGAAAATGGTTATTGAATATGCTTGCGTTGACTGATAGTGTATTTATGGTTCTGAAGCCAGCATTAGGACACAGGCGTTCAGGATGCTATCTTCGGTTTCAATTTTGAACAATGAGAAGGAGCATCGCAGTGCAGAGTGCACTACTTGATCAAAGTATGACATGTGAGAGGGCTGCTGATGTCGCGTGCTGCTAGTGGCTTAGATCCTACGTCGTTTCTATGTTCTTCGAAATGTTTCTTGGGTTTTGGGTATGCCTGCGTAAGGGGGCACTTTGCTGCGATTTCCATGTTGTTGCTAACAGAGGAAAGCATATCAAAACCTGTAATACCTGCAGGCGCCTCGGGCATTTATTAAGACAAAGAAATTCAAGCAACCCAGAAAGCAGAAGATCAAAAAGTGAGGAAAGGCGTGAAAGTGAAAATTCTTTCTATCAAAATTCGTACATTGCGTGTTTGCGTACCCTTCTACTGGACCATATAGTAGCGAGAGGTGATCAAAGCATACTGTGGTCAAAGTAGTTGGGTGCTGCACAGGATTTACACGCGTTTGCTTGATTACTTGTACAATTTAAATTTTGGAATTTTCCTTGCGCCGAGATGAAACATCTACACTCCAAATCTCGAAGTCTGATTGGGCGTGTCACCGGAAATGACGTGGCAGCCACCGCACTTGATAGAAATTGCGCGGATAAGCTGCTTCCAGCATGCTTCGCTGATATCTGGCGGAGTATCTTATCCACGTGGCATCTAGCAAGTGCGATGGCTGCCACGTCATTTCCGGTGACACGCCCAATCAGAGTTCGAGATACCGACTGTACTTGCAAATCATTCTTCCACAAAAGTTGACGATTGAAAGGATTTACAGATTGGTAAGTGTCAGTAAAAAAACACTCCAATCCCACTGAAGGAGCAACGGAGCTTGCAGCCACCCTGCACAACCTCAGTTTGCTTATCACTCTATATTTGAAACCGCGAAGGAGCTTACCTTACGATGTTTTTCTTTAAAATGGTAGGCAACCGGCAGAACGCAACACAAAAATATTACTACAGCGATGACTACGGCGACGATTGCAAGCACGCTGAAAAGGAACACATTCGTTTAGCGTGCAGAAAGAAGGCTTTCATCGAAACTCTGCAAACACTTAGCATTAGTCGGAACTTCAAGCAGTTGAGCTACTCAGCTTTTCTGCTGTAATTAGGTTGCAAGGAAAGTTCTTGTCGTTTATGACAGCAAAAATTTCAATGCACCATATATTGGTCCCCCGTCAACCACCGCCGGGACCTTCCCTTCCCCGTAAGCTTTACGCTTCCGCTATTGACCGTTCTATATGTGACACCATCATTTTGCGGAGGTGACGCGTATGTAACAAAAAGGGAGTTCCATGTAGTGGAAAGCGTCGCCATAATCATGACATGACGGTAGATTTTCCGCCTCTCTTTCACATCCTCTCTTCCTTCCTCCACTGCCCTCCAGCTGCCACTGCAGCACTATGACTGGAAGTGTGCTCAGTAGGTGTTATATTAGGTTGTCAGAAAAAGCCTTTGGCTATTGCCGATTTTTTTCTAGTGAATTTTTCTTTTTCTGCATAGGGAGCAGTTTATAAAAATATGCTCCCCCTTAGTCGGCAACATAATGCCTTTTAGCAGGTAACTCATGGATGGCCTATGTCTGGAAATACTGAGCCTTTTAATGCAAAAACCCCAAGGCTTTTTAAAAGCATTATATCCGAACCTTACTCGGAGAGGACTTGGAAAAAGTTCCTCTTTCGAGTAGGTATCGGGATTCATTGGGCTCTCCCCCCTGGTGGATTTTACAGGCAACGAAGCAGGATGGATCGCTGTAGTTGCCGGGCCAGACTTGAAACGTACAGGTGGACACAACGTTCTTATACGGAGACGTTGCCTGAAAGCTCTTTTCCAAATGTTGTCGACAAGCGTTGTCTGTGGTTAATAGTAAAACTTTCCATGAAAGTAACTTTCCCAGTGCTGCTGTAGTTTTAGCTGCATTGTGATAGTATGATGACAGTTGGCATTCACCTCAGTAAGGCCTCTGGTAGGGAAAAGCTCGTCAATTCATCGAAAAAGCGGACACACCAACTGGGCAAACGCTGAATGAAAAAAAAGAAGGGACCAGAAGAACTGCGCTGCGAGGCGCCAAAATATTATTCGCTGAAAAGGACATCTTTGCGATTCTTTCTGAAATAGTTTTGCATTTTTTGCCTTGCAAAAACTTCGTTCATCATACTTCTTTCAGCATAAAGATCAACATGAGGCTCTGAAAGTGTTGACCCCAAGGTAAACTGAAAAGCTCAGAAAATTTCACTATCATCGTAACACACCACTTGACTTCTTCTTTTCTTTTTTTCACCATCATCCGGATGGTCTTTCGTGTCTGCGAAGATAAGGAAGAAGTTCCATGCAGCTGTGTTTGGTAAAACGAATATAACGTAAACTTATTGCGTATAGATGGAATGGAAGGTACTCCTTGATTTCACACTCATAGCACTTGGCTCACTCGAAGGCATGCCCCAGGATCACACTGGTGTGGCTCTTGCACACGAATGCGAATGTATTGGTGCGAAGTGGGCCGGCAGTAAAGAAAAAAGGAAAAGAATCCGTCAAAACGCTTAGGTTAAGGGCTCACTCACCTTCCTAATCGGCTGTGCTAAGGGAATGAGAGACTAAGCGCGGAGAGGAGAGTATGAGGCGAGAGAGCGCTACAGATGAGAGAGCCAGACAACAGCCTGATAAGAGAAAAAATCTGCAGCTTCAGCAGCTTACTTTGCAAGGCCCAAGCGCTCTTGTCGGTTGGTTTCCGTGCACGGGAACGCCACATTTGTGATTGTCCTCTAGGGGTCTATACTACAGACCGAAGGGAAGCGTTCACACGATCTCTGCCTGAGGTTGTGCCTTTAAGTAGGCACTACGAGATAGGAACCTACTGTATAGTCCATATTTCAAAGTCTGATTAGGCTTATCTATGGATCTGACGTGAACGGATAGAGGTCGTGTGGTAAGATGTTTCTAAAGCCCTCCGCTCAAACTTCTGGGACACATAACGAACTGGACGCGAATATTGATGATGGGTGGAAAGTGAAAGCTTTTGTGAGGAGTTGATAACGGACGTCGGATTGTACATGTCATCAATTCTGCTGCGCCGCCCGCATTGGCTGTCGAGAGTTTGCACTTCTAGGAAATAAGGTAGGACGGAGACTCAAACAGAGAGCGAAAGAAGGTGACAGCAAGTAAGGGTTGATAACATGGGTCGGAATGACAATGCCACCAATTTCGCACTGACAGTAGCATGTTTGTACTCTCGCATGTTACCTGGGGCGAGGGAGAGACCATGTAGGCCGATTAAAAAAAGTGGTAGCAACGCAAGTGAAACGAATTGATAGGGTGAGTACCAAGAAATTCGCTGCGGCCTTCGCGGTGACAGTCAAACCTTGGCCCTTACATTGTATGGTATGGGAAATCGGACGGAAACGCGGATATGGGGGGATCAGAAGAAATAGCAGAAACTGCACATGAGGAAGTC
>MU889704.1:0-15174 GCA_036418205.1 Ostertagia ostertagi
CGTGCTGGCGATGTTGTATTTGCTTACTGTGTTACTGTTGTGGCGCATGCGAAGCTGCATTTCCGCGGGCAGAAAACTCGGATTGGGAAAAATCGCTCTGTACCCTAATCAACCACCTAATTTGTTTATACACTTCATCTTGCTTCATGAGCACTTATACTGGAAGAAGACATTGATTTTGCACGCACATAATCGAAAACCATTTCCGGGTTTCCATCTAATGAAGGGCATCGCTATGTAGAGTGCTCAACGCATTTGAAACCACGCAGAGCATATTCTTTTATTGCACACGTTTAGGCCCTGGAGGGGAGACCCCTGAGTCCGTTAGCAACCTTCGCTTTCCCTGGGAGACTTCCTTCCCCTTCCTGGGCACAAGAACCTAGACGTACGTTGAACAAAAACAATCTAAAGAAATAACGTAGTAATAAAGCTAATAGCACCTCTAAAGGACACCCTGGGCCAAATTGGCATTAGGGCGTACTGCGCCGCAATGTCCCCCTTACTAAATGAGGCCGACATTCGTGCATGCGCGATATTGAATGGTGGAGCAGCCTCAGATGTGATGCTATCTTACCTACCATCAGTATATCAGAGGGAAAACGCACAGAAAGCGGAGCACTTCGCGGTTTTCATCTTGCTAGCATGACTGTCTGGCTGTCATTGTCTTGAATCAACAAGGCTAATGGGTCCATGACCCTTTCTTAGCTTCAGCGAAAGAATAACGTTGTGCTTTTTTGAGGAATGGAACACAACGCTATTGATAACGGTGTGTTGACCGTTAGACCGGTGTCAGATTTTACGAATCCAGCGATTTGCTACTGGCGATTCCGGGGATCGCTACTAGCCAATCGCTAGATTTGCAAAGTCTGACAGCGGCCTTACGTGACCCAGCTAATAGATATGGCTAAATATCGACTGGTCAAGCAGCCTTCACACCAGACTTTTGGGAGAATCTGCTAAAAGGAAGTGTTGATTGTGAGATTCAAGGCGTTCAAGGGTAGAGAGCGGAGCTGACCGATTCAGTTACACCTGAAGTTGGCTTCATCTTTGCGCAGGTGTGGTATGTGCAGACAGTGCGGATGGTGCAGACGCACGAAAAGAGCATCACTATGAGATGCTGGCGTGTGACTAATGTCTGGCGCTTATTTGAAGGAATGGGTCAGAATTTCATACTGGCGTTTTTCCGGAGATTCTCCAGATGGCCAGTTAAGTGAAGTCAAAGCAAGCGATTTAATGTCAATTGTTTATCTGTTCTCGATAGCCTTAGGTGATGGGAAACTACAAATGTCTATAGTAAAATGGAATAAATTCACAAATGAAATATGGAACTTCTATAATCCCTCAGTAAAACAAAAAAAATTCTGCAGCAGATACAAACACTTCAAAAATTTTCGGAAAAATGGTTACCCCTCAACTACTGAACCCCGGGCGGGTGCACAGTGGGATCCTAGAGAGGGCGAAGATTTTCACGCCGATGTTTCGTTGATAGGACGTGGTCGCAAATATAACATCCACCTATGCCGCAAAGACCTATTGGCAGTTTGACGCCAATGCTGTGTTCAGTTGCGCCAAAATACACGAAGTCACACTGGCGCCAAAAATGATTGCCATATTGCTATTAGGGCACTGAACTCAGATCCGGGATCTATCTATAGACAAAGCGTTGAGAAAAAATCAAATTTTAAGGTTTGGGTTGTTGCAGTTGGGGCAGTTGAGTAGTACCAGAAAATGCAATCATGACATCACCTGCCGTCTCCCGACAAGAGGCAAAGGATTTAACAATCCGTACCAGTGAGAAAGGACGCAATGAAATCGGAACGTCAGACGGATGAATTTGCTTGATCTTCAAACTGAGGAACAACTAACCAAAACTCTATGGTCGAGGTGGGTCGCGAGCCAGATCAACGCTTTTTACAGATACGATAAGATAGATGAAACATAGACATGAATAGCCCTGATGCTTCAAAGGCTACAGAATTTACGACATTTTCTTTCGACTACCATTTCACAAGCCTAGTTTTCCTGGACTACTAATCGGCAACCCATATTGTTGCTAGGTTTGCTCTGTAGAAGTGTAATGTAATTGCAGACAGAAAAACCACAATCGAGTTTCATGCCATTGGCCAAATTTCGGTTAGTGATGTCTACAGTTAAGGTGCTAAAAGACCTTCCACTGAAAAAAAGGCCTTTTTATGGTGAATGAAAAAATCGCGCGGAATTCAAAATCTAAATGTGGGAAAAACTCTTCGTCTGAAGCGACAAAAATGGAAGAGCAGTATTGAACGTTCAAAGAGAATTCAAACTACTTGAGGAGATTTAACGCGCGCCGAGTGCTTTATATTCATCATTTCGCAGTATAGGCACTCATTCATCCTACAAATTTACTGGGTAATGGGGTGGCGGAAAGTGGTTAGCGTTCATTGAGAAGACCCCTTAAAAGCTCAAACATCCCAACAAAAATAACTGACAAATCCTTTCGCTGACCTAAAACACGACCCCATCCCCCTTGCCAAATATTAGATTGCCGGCAGAGCTTCGTGGACTACTGAAGGCTTCTTCCATTGTTCTCCGTAGCAACGGCTAGAGAGCAGTCGGATAGAGAGGACAGCTTCGGTTTCAGCTTCGAGCATCGCATGTAAGAGAATTCGTGGATCTGCACTGCAGGGGACCAGAGGTGAGTGATAGGCCACTTGACGTGAGCCGAAGCTCGAGCTTGCGAGGTCACAGTGATCACAAGGCTAATTGAGCGAGCACTGACGAGGGTAGCACATTAACGCTTTTCAAACCACCACCAAGAAGCCCATAGAACGCAGGTCACCGGTTTAGAGGGCGCATGCATAAAAGTGCCACTGCGTCTCTGCGCGTTTAGGAGCATTCATTGTCGGTCGCCGATCGTAACGATCGCACAGCTTGGATACGTATCAATAGAAACGATCGTTACGATCGCATGTATCGCACAAATGATAGGATACACTACTCCACAATCGAATAATCGGACTTCCACTTTCGAAATACCGTGACGAAAATTCACATGTTTGTTTGATTTGCTAACCATCCGCGTCGTCCTCACCCCCCCCCTCCCAATGCGACCGTGGCTTATGCGACCGTTACGATCGGACAACCGACGCGGTGGCACTTCTAGTCGATTGCCTGCGAATACTGGAGTGCTTTTGTGTCCCATCAATTAAGTACTTTACATTGACTTTCTCTCCCAAAACTTTAGGCGAATTGTGACTTTCACGGTGAAAAACCAAAAGACAAGAGAAAATCACATCATCGAAACGGTGACGGACACGAGCTCGACTGGATATGGTACCTTTCCCGCGAATCCCTTGCGCCAGCTGAAACCCCGACTTCGCCAGACTCGGGCGACTATTCCAAATACCAATAAAGAATAAAGGGAAGGAAACGATAGAATCACAGATCCCACCATCTCCTATGGTTCAAATCGACAGTCTATGCAAAACTGCCTTAGACCTTCTGCCAAAATCATTTCCAGACATTGCAAAAAAAATCAACCAGAGATACATCGAAATACATAGAGCAAGATGAAGTGAGCCTAGCATAGAGATACAAGGTAGGATATTGACGAGGACACATACACGAAAAAGGTGCTAGACTTTCTCGCAAAACTGATGAGGAACGGAGGTGGGTAAAAAAGGGACCAAAAAATGTCGAGATCTGAAGCAATCTGAATGAAAATGGGAGCAGAGAATTGCTCCCAAAATAAATGATGTCGGATGGGAGCTGACTGAAATAAAATCTAGCGATGAAAGTTCTCATACTATCAAATGCTGCAACCACTTATGCGGTTCCAACACATTTTAATATCGAATGTGGACGAATTATTCCGTCCAGCAGCTTGGCTATTGCACTTCTCTGGGTCTCCTCACTTCAATTATTGCACAAGAATCTTCTCTTCAGCGTTCCACAAGACTCTTTCCCTTCTGATTTCATTCTATTCGTGCTAAATTAAAACCACTACAATGTGTTCGTTTTTTATTGAGCACAAAATAAACACACGTCCCATTCAACAACCCCATAAGAGGAATGTTAACGAGAGCAGGTATTATGTGATAAGGAGTGATATGAGTTATCAATTAGCATAAAACTAGAACTATAGGTCTCAGTCTATATCAAAAATTATTACCAGCCATAATGTACAGTATAGACCGAAACTGTAAAATGTTCGTAGGCTAATAGCCACATTTGTTTCTGAGTCCTTCAAATAAACGAAACATACTAGGCCAGCGTCCAATAGGTACTGTTGATCAGTACTCGCATCTAACAGCATTTTCACTTCAGCTTGACCTAATGGGTAACTGTCGTATAGCATACAGCGTAATATTGAAGCCCTCTTCTACCGTATATTGAAAAATCCCACAGCCGATGCCCACTCACAACGGCAGGGCTCTGTGAAAACTGAAACAGTCTCCCATCACCATTTCAAAACATAACTTTATAGAAGGCAACGAATTTTGTTGAAACATGAACGACTCAGTGTAGATCACTGGCACAAACCACCTTTTTTTTACATATCATCATCATTGAGATGACGGCTATCCCCCTTATTTACTGGCCTTGGAATTGCTGACGGTGCGAATTGGCTATTCGTACTTCAGCTGCTGTCATTTGACCACTTAGGGTCGAGTTAGCCTCTGGAATATTTGTATCGCAACTTCAAGTGAGGTGATATTATGCTGTATCGCGCGAAGCGTGACGCAAGAACCTCATCTGCCTACAAACTCGCTGAAATCGGTTCTATGAACAACCTCAATGTGCTCTGGGCTCTCACTAAGCAGCGAATTGAACCCATCGCGGACCAATTGTACCTTTCCGTAAGGGTCCATCCTAGCATGATTCTTCCCTTTTCATGTAACTTTTGTAAGCCATAAGGAATCGACAACAGATGTAAGCGTGCATACCGATTCCCACATTTTCTAAGTCACCCTTACTTTCGTGAACTCATGGGCCAGCTTTACAGTTCATTTAAGCCTGCTTAATTTCTCTACACCCACTGTGAAAGAAAACTTTGCCTATTCTCAGTTGGTGAATGTATAAGCACTAATTCGTCAAAGGCTGAATGCTCGGCCCGTTGACGCATTGTACAGAAACCGAAGAGAGAATCTTTGTGTCTTTCTCTTATAACACTGCTCTTCTTATAAAAAATCTACTTGATACAAGCAAGCTTAAGGAAAATGCTTTCGATGCGAGTACTAGATGACACGTGTGATGTCAGCAATCCCTACTACACTTCTTCTGAAGAAAATAATATTCACAATGACGTGATGATTGAAATCTAACCCTATAACGATGTGATGTCAATATGTTAGGCTTGTGGAACATCCAACAAACAAGAACACACAACGTGGGGAATACCAAGAGCTTTCGAGCTATTATGTATATCGACACCGATGAATTTGTATGCTAGGAATTTAAATGAGCCACTGTGACACCTTGAAAAAAGCAAACTCGTCCCTTTTCAAGGGCATTAGACAATTGTTACTAAACAGAGATTCAACAGCAACGTTTCGTAAAGTAAAAGTAAGTACAGCATCACGGATTATGATAGGAAAGGTAGATTACCTTGGCATTCGCTCAATGAGGAGCTCTTAACACCTAACAAATATTGCAACTAAAAAGGCTCAACTACAAGTGCCTCAAACGTTGGCAGAAGCTAGCATCGTAGCATCTCCAGGTTTATGAAACCTTAGCCAGCACAAACGAGCAACGAAACAAGGATAGCTATCAATATTCGGTTGGATCTCAGAACTGACCGACACTGTATGTAGCCGTAGCATAGGAAGTGAACTTGGTGGAAAGCGAGTTTCCACGAGACTCTCATAGGAGTGAAATGAGAAAAATGGACATCATGTGGCTTGTCCGGCATCTCAGACACCAAGCTGCTCCCGTGGTGGCCAGCGATTCCACTGGCGGGTGCAGGTTTGCTTTTGTCACGGCGCCTTCTCTGCGCATGTTAACTTACTTCGGCAGCACAATCAGATACTGTTCCGCCTGAGTCGACTAGTTCGGCAACTTCGTCTTTGCTACCATCACTGGGACCGAGCAGTTCGTCGACGTCAAACACTCTCCTGAATTAAATAATATGCAATGACAATCTCATTGAAATATATCACAAGGTTACAACAGCGAGCACTGCAAAAAGCCTGTAAGTAGATTTTCACGAAAATTGTATGAGAGCAACGGTCGCAAAAAAAATACCCGAGGGCAAATCTGTATGACTGAATATTGTTGGACATAACTGCGAAAGTCTGAGGGCAACTTACTCTCTAGACCATTGAGCCGGCTTGTAAACTTACGTCTCGAAAGTGGATGGGTGGAACAAAAAACGCGCTATTTCCTCGAGCGGATTAATCCCGTTTCAAACTGATGACCAATGTCATCAATAGAGTATATATCAGTCGATAGCGTCCACCGCTTCTCTCGAAGGGAAAGAAAGTAGAGACGATACCTCACTTTGTATCCGCTCCTTCTCACACACCTCCCATTCTTCTTTTGCTGCAGGCTATGACCCCTATTGATATGACACCATCCCCCTTTACGAATAACTTGAACTCGGTCCTTTAGACCGCGTCAATTTATGCTCTCGCCTTTGCACTCTCGCCTAAACAGCAGCTCATAACTACTGTGATCTCACAGATACCTTTGCTCACCCAGCGCGGAAAAATTTTCCCTCTTCCCCTCCAGGCTGATCAATAGCTTTTCTCCACCTTTCCTCTTTCGAATTTGGAGACGAACCTATCCATCATAACTGACGGTACCACTCATCCCTAAACGCAAGCCAAGTGCGGAACCTTCCATGGCTGGTGGACTAGAAGTACTCGACCTAAGCATGCTTGGCGGGCAGCTTATCAAGAAAGTCTCACCAGAAGAGGTTGACTCCAGTTGAGGAGGATGATGTAAGTACAGAGCACACAAGCATCAGCTTTGGAACAAGTCATCTCACCTAGTTCCCATCTTGCACCACTCCAAGTACTCCCCTATCCCTCCCTGTAAAAAAACCGGATAACTGCAGGCGGGACGAACCAGTGTGCCACGTTGCCCATCACCACCGCGCAATGAACAGGTCACCAAACCGAAATCTGCCATGACATATTAATTAACCATGCTGACTTTCCCTTGATAATCCATGTTTGCAGTAGCTACTGAAACTCTGAAAATTATAGATACAATATCATCAGTGAAACCGTTACTGGTCATGCCCTTTTTAGTTTGTGCAATCCAAGGGAATGAGCTCCCCAGGGTTTTTTGTGCTTTACCTAAACTTCCACGACTGATTCCCACTAAATTCGCTGTAAACTTCTGTATAAGGGACTATTGGGGTCCTGATTACGAATATGACATTCGTTTTTGTTGTTGGCGCTATTCGGCGCCTATTTCCTGCTCGTCTGCGCCCTCGCACTAATTAGATCGCAATCAGGACTAAGCCTTTGAATAGTGGAGGGCTCCAAAGTGGGTAGGCCATTCCCCTGTGGTCACACACTCCAACTTTTGCCACACGGTGCGTGGTTTACCCACTCCGGAGTTTCACCCCCTCCCTAAGCTAGATTAGGCGCTATAGGTGAGGAAACTTAGAAAAAGCAGAAAATACGAGTTAAACAGCACGGAGTCAAAAACGAGTGTGGTATCACTGATTCAGGGGCCGTATGCTGAATGTTGGGTAGGGGCTGGGGTCCCCGACCCGCGATGCTGAATGTTGGGGCTCCCAGCAGAGTTTCGTCGCGGGACCGGGCGGCCACTGACCGGTCCTTTGATTTTACGATTACGTTTTCGCCTTTTTTTTTTACTGTTTTACACTGTAGATTTGTCCACGTATATGCAGCTATATTGTTGTAATTGCTTTAGTTTATCCTTTGATTCTTTCACATATTGGAGCGTTCGTGTACGTCTAGCTGTATTGCCGTAATCTTGCCAGTCTGTCCATTCACTACTTTAGACTGAAGTTTGGTTCGCGCCTTCTATTACTTCGTGCCATATTGGTGTATTACTTCAATATGGCAATGTGTGCGTGGACGAATCTGTAATTTAGAAGTGAAAAGACAAAAACTTCATCACAGAATTAAAGGACTGGCCAGTCACCTGTAGGTCCCGCGACGAAACTCTGCTGGGAGCCCCAACATTCAGCATCGCGGGTCGGGGACCCCAGCCCCTACCCAACATTCAGCATACGGCCCCAGTTGGCCCCAATAGCTCAGCAGCCAAGAGTTCCAAGAATTTGGTGGTAATCAGTTGTGGCGCCAGCTCAAAATGGATGTCATATTCGTGGTCGGACCCTCGATAATCCCCATAGAAGTTTCAGCGGAAGTTATTTTCTGACCCATTCAGAAGCCCCCACCGGGATTGTAAAGCGCAGGTATGAGACATAGTAGGTGACCAAGAAGCTCCAACAAAAAATTTTTCGCAAGGCGTATTTTATCGAATTTTTTGGAGACACCGTATTAGCGTGGATCCACAAGTCCGTGAGATAACGTAATACAAGTCGGTTTCAAACCTGGAAAAGAATTAGCTTAAGAAAGAAGACTGCAAACGTACATCGGAGATTTGCTGTTGATCGTCTGGTACGTTGAGGAGTTCCTCCTCGTCCATCATCATAATTTTCCTGAAAAAGAGCGGGTTTTTGCTAGTCGTCAACCAAAACACGAACTCACAACAGTGGAAGATGAGAGCGCTTCATTTGTGCTCTATGTCCAAAAAATTAGGGCGCCGGGGTCCTCAAGCGGGGCATAACTATGCGGAGCCCATAACCCCGCTACTCAAGCCCCTTCTAGGCACCAGGGTAGGTAACAAGAGTACTCCCTGTAGAGAGACTAGAAGAGACTTGAGTATTGGGGAGATTATTGGCTCTCTTAATAAAAGTTCGGGTCTTATCCAGAGAGGAGGGCATTTGGCAGGCATGGTGCAAGGATAGAGAGCGATTTTCCGCTTTCGCAGCGCCCCCAGGTCCGCCCGTGGTCTAAGCGTACTTGAGGTCCCCGCAACGGAAAGTGTTCCGCGCTGCGGAATACGAAAAAGCCGCTTCCTAGCGAACCAGGCCCAGGATCGACACTTGCTGCCGCTATTGGAATTCCATTTTTGACAGGGAAAAAATCCGGCAGTGCGTTGGATCATCTTGCTTCTGCTTTACATCCCCCAGAGCTCCCCCTTACTGATAACGAACACGTCACATCACATTCCCTCACCCTCCCTTGCAGGATGAAACCCAAGAGTTCTCACAAATGATGAACGTGGATGACTCCCAATCATTTGTATCAAAGTAATGAAAAAGGGCCTCGCAGAAAGAATAGCGATGAAGTCCCCGGGCGTCCAAGAATGCGTGCGCACTTTGGGGAATGTCGACCAATAGGCCCATCAGTGAGGACTTCAACCCAAATAAACCTCCAAAGTTGAACACCAACCATCCCAAACAGTTGTTCAGAGGAACAGACCGACTTCTGACAGCAACTTGGTAAAATGGAACAAGATTGTAAGCGAAAGATGATGAGGAAAGACACTGCCAGCGGAGCGGCGTGCGCCGAGTGACAGCACGCGACGCGCATCAGCGAAACCGGCCCGATCGATACGGCGAAAACGCCACGCCACTTGACGCAATAAACAGCAGGCGCAAGCGATTATCTTGCCGGGAGGTCGAACGGATAAGAAAAGACCTCGCGTGGTGGGTTGTCTGTCGCAGGATCCGATGTCGAGGGTTTCTTATTTTCTTAAAAAGCTGTCGTACTCGTGGAAGCCGCATCGTTGGGCGTGGCAGAATTCGAGAGATCTTTGGGGTTCGATAGGGGGTATTCTCAGGACATTATACGAAGTGTGGAAGTTTACCATTTTGGCTACAAAGTCTCTCTTCCTGGTCGACCGATACTTCCGAGAAGTAGGTGGTTCATGATCTGAGACTAAGCTAGATCTTGGGAGGCAGAATGGTGATAGTAGTCTGGCTTGAAGGGAGCACAGGTCTAAACCATAGGGTTTGATGACCAGATCAGACCAATGAACCCATTTTCCGCTCTTCCTTCTTTTGAAAATGGCTCTGACAATATCTGGTTCCCTGAGGTGATAATATTGATTCAAGAATTTCGAATGTGGCCCCTCAATACGCACAGGGATTGGTCGGTGTGCTACCGTTTTCGCTATGTGCTTGTTTCGAGAATGGTTGAAATATAATGTTAGGGAGTTCAGTATGCGGGCGTTGGAAACGAGAGCGTAGTGTGTTACAAATCGCCCAAAAAGTGAAATCAATCCCATGGAGAAAAAGCCCCTCAATGCTTTTTTCCTACACAACGCTTGACTGACGACGCCGTCGGGATTCGGTTCGGTACATCGATCAATCTGTTCTTCCAATTTCGCCACTCAATACAGGTAGAGGTGGTAGGGTCGCAGCGAGGGTCAAAACCATCCTGTCCAAATCTATCCCAACAAGGGATCGCATTCGTTTACAGGGTGGGGCAAAATTACTGGTGCACCTATACGTTTTGAATTTTTTAACACTTCTTGGAGATTTTCCTGTTTCACTCGCTTGTGATATGTTGCCTGGAGGTTGCGTAATTCCTACGTACTCGAATACAAAATGGTCCGTCGTTCTGACCTACGGAGCGCGATCATCAAACTTCACAACGACGGCAAGCAAACAAGAGAAATTGTGAAGATCCTTTCCGTACCTCGAAGGACGGTTCAGAATACAGTACGACGCTATAAAGAACTGAAGACCGAAGAGGACAGGGAAGGAAGAGGACGTCCCACAACAGCTACGAGTCGGAGAAATGTGAGGCTCGTCAGAGAAAGAATTCGAAGGAACGCCAGGAGATCGATGCGCCAGATGGCGAAAGACGTTGGAGTAAGCGCGAGGTCAATGAGGAGGATTGTCAGAAGTAAGCTAAGGAAGTTCCCCTATCGCTTGCAGAAATGCCAACTCCTGACGGACATTATGAAGAAAAGGAGATTGGAGAGATGCAAGAAGTTGCTGCAGCGATTCACGGTGGCACGCGCCCGAGACATCGTTTTCAGTGATGAAAAGATTTTTACTCTGAATCCAGCCTTCAACTCCCAAAATGAGAGGATTATTGCAGGATCACTTGCTGATGCTACCACCAAGGCAAGACTCCAGGAAAGAGCGAAACACCCCCAGTCCATTCTTGTTTGGGGAGGAGTCACCTCTACGGGGAAGACCCCACTTGTTTTCGTTGAAGCTGGTGTAAAAATCAACGCAGAGGTTTACAAAAATATCCTGGAGGAAGTTCTCAAGCCGTGGGCCAACTCCCATTTCGGAGAAGCCTACTGGTGCTTCCAGCAGGATTCTGCTCCAGCACACAAAGCAAAGATGGTCCAGGAGTGGTGCGCCGAGCACCTGCCCGACTTCATCAGACACGACGAATGGCCCTCCAGTTCTCCTGATCTAAACCCGATGGGGAACCGGAGAGCAAAAAGCGTGTTCTACCAGACATCCAAACTTGGACTCTCTTAAGGCGGCGCTTTCAAAATCTTGGGACGAAATCGATGACCAGTACCTGCGTGCCACATGCGAAGCATTTGTCGAACGTCTGAAGGACTGTGTGAAGGCTAAAGGAGATCATTTTGAGAAGCATTAACATTTTTTGTATTGTCATGTTTGTAGTAAATAATATTGATAATTAGAATTGATTTGTGAGAATTATTGTCAAAATGCCATTGAAAATTTAGTGCACCAGTAATTTTGCCCCACCCTGTAAATTGATGGGGCGCGTTACAGCAGGAGAGGGGGCATTTTGGACGTTTTGTATTTTCTCGGCCGACGATTTGACAAAAAACTTCGGAGAACACTAAGCAGTGTGACTGGAGTTGGAGTGTGTGGACTAGTCTCATGGTCAGAATCAACTGGTGTAAAAACAGCCATGTTAGAGATGGTGGAGGTAGGCTGTGGGGTCGTGTATAGGGATTCTCTTAAGGCTGATAGGGCGCATGCATCACGTCGTCGTCGACAGTGGCGATCGTAATGTCCGCGCGCAGTCGGCGTATCGATCGTCAGACTTGCCTGAGTATTCGACGTTACATGACGTATCGTTACGGTCAGACGATGACTATGCATGCGCCCATAGTGGCGCCGAGGAGTCGTGAAATTTTGAAAAAAAGTGCGAACGCGACAATTGACACCTGGGTCGCCGAGGTTTCAGCAAATTGGGGCAGAGGGGCTAATACTGAGCGATGACGAAGGAAACATGGAAAATGGGAACATGCAGCCACGTTGTGATGTAATTAGATCCACTCTCTTTTGTCTCTTACGAGCCCATTAAGAAAATGGGGCACTCCGCCAATGAGGACATCTCGCTGCAGAAAAGCCGAGACATTAATTCTTGATCTCTTTTGTGTTCGCGCATAGAATTGGGTCACGTAGAGCCTGAAATTTCCTGCTGCCACGACAAACTATTGCCCACACAAGGATGTCCCCTCCCACTCAAGATCTGTAGTGAATAATTGGGAGGTACAGGAAGCTCGTCGACGTTACTCGTCAGCATGCGCCTTGCTGGGTAGACGACCTGTGCCCCCGAGAAGGCGTTTGCGAATTCGTCACAGTCTCGAGAGAGTTCGTATTGACATCTTTGACGGTTGCGAATAACAGTTTCCAGAGAAAAACAACGAATAAATGAATGGTTTAGGTGAAACCCGTGTAACTAGCATGATGCGAGATACGCGCGGTCGCGAAGCGATGGCCGCATTTCTATAACATTGTTGTAGGCGATGTTGCTGGGGAAAAAAGGAGAACGATATGAGTCGTGTTTGCCATCCCAATAGCGTATGATTAGAAGAGGTTGTGACTGGATAAGTTTAAGGTACAAAACTCACAGATCTCTTTCAATAATGAATTGAGTTTGACATTATGTAGTGTCGGTTGAGCTAACATCTCCGGTGGTTTAGACCACTCAAATTTGGCAAGCTCAAAATTCAACACTTTTTCAGTCCTTGACTCCTGGCACATACGTTCAAACTCCGCGACTCGCTGGATTCACGAAGTCTGGTACTAACCATGGATATGTTGCGAACCACACGGTTGAAGAGCGGGTGGTCTCAGATCATTAATTTCAACACGTAACGGACGAGAACAGTACTGGGTAGGCGGAGCCGTCTGCCAGGGCGGCTTTAGTTCCGCACCTCTCGCGCGTGCGCCACATGGTGGTGCATACGGTACCTCGCGTGCGCCACAGCAAACAATTAGGAAGGAGAGCGTAGTTCCGTCTGCACTGCTTTTATGAACGTCTAATAGGTAAAACCTCGTAGGCAGATTTTTCTCCACTGGGGTGATATCCAAGAATAATAGCTGGATTGCCGTTAAGCCGGCCATTGTAGAGGTTTCTTGATACATACATATGGTCTTCATGCGATTGATCGTTTAGGCTGATTTTATTGATTGTTTTTTATGTATCTTTGTGTGTTCTTTTCTACTCGTTGTTTTCTTCGGCGTAGTGGTTTTGGCTTTTCTTTTTGTAGTACTGCTCAATATCACGCAGTCTCTGCGTCCAGAAATAAATAAATAAACAAATAAAATTGTGTTTTTGTCAAAATATGAAAAGTGATATGTAGATTGAATACGATCAAAGAGGAAAATCTAACACATAAGACGCGAGCGGTCGCGTGACGGCAGAACTGTTGGATCGATGCAGGATCATAGTACATGTTGTGATTACGTTCTTCAACCATTACTGATTTTGCATTCTCGAATTCTCGAGGACAACCAATGAAACATGTTTATGCTATTGTGCAAGTTTTAGACGAAACACTATCTAATGGTTGTATAATAAACTGCCGTCTTTCGGAGTAAGCCATGCCCGTCTCGAGTTCTTCATAGCCGTCGATGGAATTCTTGTTGACATCTAGAATGATTACGAATGATTGAATTTCATGGAAAAACGCCAGGTGATTGTGCAGCTCCAATGCCACTGACGCGTGCGCTCGCGGAGCGGCTGCATTCAGACAAAGTTTGTGGTTTGTTAGCAATGATGATGAATCCAGAGTCAACCGTACTTTCGCACTTTTTGGACGAGGAAATCGTATTTGTGGTTGATTTTGAGAAGGAGGGTCGCATTCAGGGGTGGTGGAGTGGGATTAGTAATTTGTTGAGTGGAGGTGGAGGGCGAGGTGATTTAGATCGGTAGGGATTTTGGAGGATGTAATTGGTGTACGGTGGATGGTGTGGGGTTGGGGTAGGAGGGTAGGATAGTAGTGGTAAGAGAAAATTAGCCGTTTCATTGTGCAGTAATACCCCTCCCCCCCCCCCCTTGACGTCTTTTTGGAGGGGAAATGGGCGAATGGGCGGAGTTGGGTTATGTCGACTGGTTTCAGAATCAAATATTACTATAGAAAAAGATATGAGGGTGGCGGTCGGGGGCTAGGCAGGGGTTGTATTGGGGAGCCTCCTGAGTCTCATGGTGGTGGTGGGGGGGGTCGCATCGAGACCCCCTGAAAGGAGGGGTCGCGAAATTTTCTGAAAATGTGCGAACGTCACGGTTGACCCTGGATGAATTTAGGCTCTGCTCGCATCACCTTGCGCTTCTCTGGTTCACGAGCTGTACAATCAAGATTACCTCGCTCTCGGTCGATGATTTCCCATACGCTCTTCTTTGTACTTTTGAGTAGGAAATAGGTTTCCACTTCTCCCTGAACAGGAAAATTGCTGGTGGGTAGTCCAGTTCTAGTTTTGAACAAAAAGAAACTAACCTTCCCCTTGATATACATGTTTCCCCGGTTGACAAATTCAAATCGTCCGGTAGCAGTAGCAATTTTGTGCGTCTGAAAATTAGAGGGAGAATGAAATATACTCTTTGGCCGCACAGAGACTCCTCTACGATTCTATCAAGATTGTTTCTCCACGTCACTAATCTCTGAATGGCAGGTGGCACGATAAATTGAGTTTTGATGAAGGAGAATGCGTTCAATGTGAGCCTAGGCGGGGATCCTAATGGATCTAGGTGGCGAGCTCGAGCTCGAAAGAGGCGTCCGTAGCGACGTAACAAGGCTTGATCTATATCTTTGAACGTCTTTGTTTCTCTCCCCGCCCACCGTTTAGCTGTTTGAGCTGGTGGCCCCTTGTCGTCGTCTCCAGCCCCTTTGAGCAGGAGCCAAAGCGGAGCGTTCACGCTGATGAGGTGACTAAAGTGGAAAAGGCGAGGAAAGCAAGAGCCCCGTCCCGCGTTTCAT
>MU889713.1:0-13535 GCA_036418205.1 Ostertagia ostertagi
GCGGGGGGGGGGTGGGGGTATATACACGCGCTGAAACGGCGAATTTTTCTCCCGCGCGCTCCCAACTCCCAACCTATACGACCCCCCTCCTACAAACTCAACCAGGTACGACCCCCCCGTTGTTACTAGTAACAACGTAGGGTTGACCCTGCTTGGAATCCGTTCCGCTTGTCGTGTATGGTCCGCACCCGACGCTCTTCTCGTTTTTTGAGAGGAAGTGTACATAGCTATGACCACAGGGCAATGAAGCTCATCCTAGCCTTTGAGTCTGGTTGTTTTTCACTCTTCTTTGAGCCAACTGCATTTCACCTCCACCAATTTGACTTGGTCAATGAATTAAATGAATTGAATTCTTCTTACTCAATTGAAAAGTTTGTCAATCTTTTGAAATCCTGAACCAGATAACTCGCAGAGATATCTGTGTCTGAAGTGTAGCGTTGTCTCGAGATTTTTACGAGTTCGTTGCATTGATGTGTGCGAATTTCAGTATTCCTGGCGTCTCGAAGACTGCGGGAGGGGCGATGCCGGGATTCGTCTAATAGATCCCTGATTTCCCGCGAGAGTCGCCCATGTTGCTGAATCATGTACAACGGCCCAGTTAGCCACATTCACCTAAATGGACTTACCTTGAAAAGTATTTTTCTTGTTTTCCTTTAGTTTTTCTTTATTCTTGCTATTCGTGCTCATTTGCTTTCACTGCTAATGCTTATGAATGTAGCAAAAAAATTCAACATGTTTTTAAACTGGAAAAAGTCGATATTGATTTACTAAAATAATTTTTCACGTTTACGGGGAATCTAAACGTCCATTCAATTACTCTTCATTCATCTATCTTCCTCCTCGGCGTAACGGCTTAACGATTGTCGATCAGGAAGTAAAGAGGATGGATTCACTCAAAAGAGTCAGACTAATTGTCATTCACTTTCCTTGGTTCCTTCCGGCATGCGAGGGCTATCGATCAGGTAGAGCCCTATTTTATTTCTCAGTAGAAGTGCTCCAAAAACTAAGCTGCAAGTTATTCTTTGAATGGAGGAAAAGGTCTGAGGGATTTTCTAAAACCTTTCGGAAATCCCTTTAAGTTTTCAGTTCGAACTTGATGACTTGATCTAAATCCTTTAGGTGGTGTCTAAGCTCGTTGTAGAGCGAGGTGACGTTCCGTTGCGATTTGTATGGCGAGTTTCCGGTAAAGAACGCCTAGCTAATCTCCATACTAAACAACCTCCGGTCGGTCACTGTAGTCTAGTGGCGTTTTCCTAGCTACCGTACCTTTACATGGGGTAATCGATGCCGTGATTACAAGATGACATTCATTTTAAGCGGTGGCGTTATTTGGCGTCCGTTGGCGTCACCTTGTCACAACACTTATGTTTCACGTCGAATCAAGTGTACATCTCGAATTCAGTGTTTTAAACTCTCCCGTATAGCGCTTACTCCGTGCCCTGATTAGGAGATCAATGTTCATTCTTATCGCTGACGTCATTTATTACCAATTTTTCGCTCATCTGCGTCCTCCCACTGGTTGGATCGGGAGATGTGCGTTGAACTGCCGAAAGTAATGCTCCAAAACGAATGCTATTTCCGTAAACAGAACACCAAGTAACCTCTATATAGAAGTTTAGGTTGGGGTAGAGGTCAATCAGCGTATGAGACAGAAAAGCGCATATTTTGTCTTTTCTGTGACACAGCATTTTGAAGGAAGGAAAGAAAGCCGAGGTGCTGTAATAGCACGCATATGCCAGAGTGCAAAATGCTGACTTACCAGACCTTCCGGTTGACCGCTGCCTTTGCACGTGAAGTTTACGCCGAATTCGGTGGGAGCAAAGGTCATGACAAGGTGACGCCAAAACGATGACAGATGGCGAACGCAAAAATGAATGTCATGTTCGTAAGCATAGCATGGAATTAACCCAGTGGCCGAAGTTACGGTAGTCTTTAGAGGTGAGCGCAAGCAGGCCGCACGAGCTGAGTTGTTTTTACGTGGGATTAGCTAGGGCTTATACAGGGTGGCTACTAAATATTGGCGCATGGTTTATTGACCATATTTTTGCAAAGAGAAACTATTACATCTTCAGAAGTTTATTTTTATATACAGTAAAACATATCATGCATCACTGAAGAAGGTGCTCGAAATGGCCTCCTCGGCAGTGATACAGGCTTCAAGTCTCTTCTCAACTGACATCACCGTGGGCCGCAAGTAAGTGACGTCAACGTGACGCGAGAAGATCATCACACTGGAATTGGCGCACAATTCTCAAAAGGACAGGCAATTGTTGGATCCGGCTAGCAGGCATCCTGCTCGACGTCGTGCGCACACAAGGAGCCGATTTCCAAAATCTGTCATGATTTAGGCAGGAATTACTTCCGACACCGAGACACCGCTTGTCTTTGTGGACAAATCCGTCAAAATTAACGCCCAGATCTACCAGGAAACAATTTTACGTGATGTGCTCGTTCCATGGACTGTTTCGACCTCCAGCAAATGTCAGTGCCTTCTTCAGCAAGACTAGGCGCCTCCCCATGCCGCAAAATCTACGCTGGTGTTCTGTGACCGCCATTTTCCAGGTTACTGGTCACCAGATGTTTGGCCATCTAACTCACCCGATTGTACCCAATGGATTTTGCGGTGTGGGGCTTCCTGCAGCAGAAGATGCCTTCTAGGCAACATCGAAGTTTGGACTTCCTGAAGGCTTCCTAGGAGGAAGCGTTGAAGTAACTCGACGAAAACTGCTTGCGGCCCACGGTGATGTCAGTTGAGAAGAGACTTGAAGCCTGTATCGCCGCCGGAGGACTTCTTTCGAGCATCTTCTTCAGTAATGAATTGTTATGTTTACTGTATATAAAGATAAACCTTCTGAAGATGTAATAGATTCTCTTTTTGGAAATATGGTCAATTAACCATGCGCCAATATTTAGTAGCCACCCTGTATACCGAAAATAATTGAGGACGGCTGTGACCGAAGCATCGCCGGATTTGAGTTTCGTTCTTACAGGAGAGGAAGCAAAATAAATAAAAACCGGTTTTCTTAAGAAGCTGTGTTCCACGTAAATGAAAAAAATCACTGAGTTCTTATCGGATGTCAAGAACATTCTTGTACCAAATCTGGAGCAAGATTGCCCTGCATATTTTGTCTATCCGGCAGTGGCTGAACAATGAGTGATTGCTTCTCCTAGCTAAAGAAATTTTTCTTTAATCCCTGAGCGCATTTATTGAGTTATGTACGCATATACTATGCGTGCTGCTTAACTTAAGATTTTATGAGTTGTTCTTACGTAATGAGGCTCCAATGTGCACACTAACCCTAATAGAGCCACCATGTTTTCTCCATTTTCAGCTGAATAGAGAAGAAAAGGCTTCCATATGACCTCATTGGTAGTCCTTAATCTAATGCTGAATGAACACTTAAACCTCATAAATGAGGCTATACTTTCGGGCAAATGGCCATATTTATCACTAGCTCATTAACTCAAGTTGGTTTCGAATGACTGCATCACAAGGAGAGAAGAACTTGTCTACTGTCTATTCCTTCCATTCCATAATTTTAAATGACCGTCTACGATACGCCAAACGACCCTCAACCGTAATACATGTTGACGTGCTGACGCGTGCGAAAACACGAGACATGTATCAATCATATTTGGCTAGAATGGAGTTTACCTTGGCTTTGGATGTGAATTCATGAAAACTAAAGCTTCTCTCATAACATATGTGCTGTCCAATAAGCAGTAGCAATTTTCTTTTCTCTAGGCAGCAGCCGTTTGGAGGTCGATAAATTCTAAAGCATGTCGCTGATCGTGAGATAATCGTTTTAAGGGGTCCCTAAGCGATTTTGGTGGGAAGGGCTGCAGCTAATCTTGAATCGCGTCCTCCGTCGCTCTAGATGTTCTGCGGGTACAACAAATACACTGCGTCCCATAATTATAACTCCACCCAAGAATTTCCCAAAATCTCACAAATTTAGATGTTTTAGAAAAAGTCTCCAATGTGGCAGTGTGTCAAATACAAATACGAAATTGCCTATGAACATCAACTTCCAACTTGAGATCCCAGGAATTTTTTCTAATAATTTTTGTTCAAAAGGCCACTTGGCCGACGTCCCAAAATTATAACTCCACCTCATGTTTTTCTATTATTTTTCACTTCCGTTTCGCCAAACTTTTTTATTGTGCTAACATCCTACTTCTCAAGGGGACAGTATGATAGAAAATGCTGTCTGACTTTTTAAAAGGTCAGGTCGTCGCAAAAACTACTAATTAGGCAATCGCACAAGATTTTGACCAAATTCACGAGGAGCTCGAGAATTTTTTCAGGGATTTTACATGATATGGAGTTGAGAAGAGCTCCAAAGGATCTCCCCTTGCTTTTCGGTAGAAACAAAGGCCGTGTCACAGAAGAAACATCCTTTTTTTATGAAGCCGTGCTCTGCCATCGAATCTTACCCGGGGTTTCCTCCTCCCCCTCTTGATTTTGCGTACAGTTTGTGATTTTGAAGCAGCATCCTTCTCCACTGGCGGCACAGGGTAAAAGTGAAGGCATTTCTGCACTTTTCGCCACCATTATACGTAGCACATAAAGACTTTTGCACGCTAGAGCGACGCTTGTAGCTCTCCTCCAAGTTTTACCCAATACCATGGCTCTTTACTATTATATAAGGAATGCCTCAAGCAGAGCTTGGGTGATGGGGAACGTGCACCCACTATTTTGATTTTACTTCCACCTCCCTCGGTACACGCTCCGCCTACGTTTTCATTTTGGCTCCGCCCAGATCAGCTCAGTATGCAGGACCCGCAGAAGGGGCCATTTGTTGGGTGTAATACTGTGGTGTGCGGTAGGATTCGTGGTTTATCGTTTCACTACTGATGTCTGCTAACCGGATCGCCACGTTATCTATGGATACACGTGCGAGCAGTGCTGATAGCCTATGGTGAACAATGCTGCTAACGGTGTTTGCCGAAGTGGGCATTAAATTTTTATCCAAAAAATTGAAGATGAAATAGGTTTTTCCTCTAACTGCCTTGAAATCTCAGAAATCAAGGATACAAAAACAAAGCTATATATGGCACAACGTAATTAATTCGGGATTACTTGCCAAGGAAGCGGTAGTTTTTTTAGTCGTGTGGAAGAGTGGGCTCGCTGCAGGCATCAGGCTTGCCTTTGTGCTATACGAAGTTTTACGAGCGCTGCCATCTTTATCAGTTGCTGCATATGGAGGTCACTAGTGGAGGGAAGGAGCAATGCACGAAAAACCTTTCGCCAAAGGTTTGGCCGCTTCTGTATAATTTAAAGCCGACTTAAGGTGGAACGATGTACTGCTGGCGTAATTGGTAGCTCAACTGATCAGAGAGCTGCGGTATGTATTCTCGACCAGGACGGTCTATTTTGCTCATAGCCCAGTATCGTTTGCTAGCATTTGTAAGGCGAACTCGGGCACAAATGGCAGACATCAAATAAAAACAATTGGGTTCAGTTTTTCTTCTCAAGTCAAGTCCTCAGAGAAGGAAGAATTTTTGCGCGGAAAAACCATGTTTTTTTTTCTCTATATTTCCTTGACTTTGTTCTCAAGTGCCTGATCTATGAGATTTGCCTGCTATGTTGTGGTAAGCTTGCATCAAAAGGGATACATGACAGTGTGGCGAGCTAACGCCTTTTTCAGCTGTGGACACTTGGGCACTTGCCCTGGCGGCTTTCGGCAGAGATATGTGCGGCATTATGCAGGCGGACTATGCCGTTTTTACGAGCTCACACCAGGGCAGTTCGGTCTTACGAAGCAGCTGGTGAGTCGTTTTTCCCCACTATATGTGTCTTTTTTGAGATTTCTTTTATCCTTATTGTGAGCTAACATTTTTTAATTTTTTGTTACCAAATTTAGTCAATTAAAATGTTGGGATTCGCAGTTCGCATAGTTTTCATTGTCTCAAAGTATTTAGAAATTATTGCTTGCTTTGTGCAAAAATATGCGAATTGACCATATTGCAGAATTCAAGACGCATGTTTACTGTAGCATCTAGTGTCGTAAACAGCAAAAAATGCAGTTTAGCGCTGCTTGGCAATCATTTTGGAGATTTGCCTCCTAGTAATTAACAGCTTTTAAGTACTCAAGTACTGGAGCAGGAAGATGAGAATTAACAGTTTCTTCACCTTCAGGCCCTCATCCAATTAGGCGTAGCCCATGCTCAAATTGGTATGGTTATTCCATTAAGAAGGGGAAATAGAAGTGGAGTGGTGAAGGAAAAAAGAAATGCAACCACCGGAAACACTTAAAATAACTGCTTTTTTTCACAGGTGACCATTACAGTCATGGGTCTTATGGCTAGCGAGAGTAGAGAGGATAGGGAGCGAGGAAGATGGGAAAAGTGATGATTGTACACTGTCCAGTGTGATACTTCCACTCAAAAACTTCTTTACAACTCACGCCTTAAAGGCATGCCCCAGGATCACATTGGTGTGGCTCTTGTACACGAATGCGAATGTATTGGTGGGAAGTGGGCCGGCAGTAAAGAAAAAAGGAAAAGAATCCGTCAAAAACGCTTAGGTTAAGGGCTCACTCACCTTCCTAATCGGCTGTGCTAAGGGAATGAGAGACTAAGCGCGAGAGGAGAGTATGGGCGAGAGAGCGCTACAGATGAGAGATCGCCAACAGCCTGATGAGAAAAAAGTCTTCTGCAGCTTGGGCAGCTTACTTTGCAAGGCCCAAGCGCTCTTGTCGGTTGGTTTCCGTGCATGGGAACGCCACATTTGTGATGTCCTTCTAGGGTTCTGTACTTAAAGACCGAAGGGAAGCGTTTCATCCAACGTGGGGCGTAACCCTCCGGCCTGTTGTGCTTTCAGTTGTTTCGGAAAGCCTTCTGTTCAAGACATTTTCCAAAAAACTTTATCATGAACGCTCTGTCTGGAGAACTCGTTAAGCTGAGTCCATTCAGACATTACCTTTCGACAAAAATTTTGATTTCCTTACCCGACTTGACAAAATTTTATTATACTCTCATAATAGGGCGCTTATCTCGGTCGGATAGCAGAGCTCATTGCAGTAGCTCCAAACATTCCTCGACTGAATTGAAGGCAAACCCCGCGATTAGTCTGTTACGTAAGGAATAATGCCGCAATGGGAAACTCGACGTCGTACCCTACCTAGATCATCTCCAGTCGCAAAAATTGCGTGTTAGGCGCTAATCCCTTGGCGGGCGCTGCAAACTCCATCGCCCTTCCGCGCCCCGTTGCAACGCTTCCCACCCACCGCAGGAAATGGTGAGATCAGAAATGAAATGTGAAATGATCTCTTGAACCACGTGCTCTATGCGTATTTTGTCTCGTGCGTATTTTGCCTTCTTTAATCGTCCTGTCTCGCCATCGTACCGCATCCGACCTTCTTGAAGTTTAAGGTCAATACATTTTATCCCCAAAGCTTTCCTCTGCAACTTGAAGTCATTCCGCAGCTAAGCCATCACTACGGACCGCTCTTAGCACCATTTCAATCTCGGGGTTCGCCTTTAAGTGACAATGAAAACCCAGCGCAGAGTATCACTTTGAACAATTCCTGCTTCCTCACTTTGGTCTAAAGATTTTCCCTATTTGGGAGAACAGCGATTTTGCTCTCCCCATAACCCAAGTTAATCAAAGGAATAATAACTGCAAAATTTCATCTCTTTGAAATGAAATGCAGAGGAGAAACATGTGTTGGTGGAAGATGATCTTGTGGGTGGCAGAGCGAGTATTCTCAAAAATATGAAAACAAAAAAAATGTTGCTTCTTCTATAAGGAAGCTTTGTGCTCATTATTACAAAATTTGTGCTATAATTTACCACAATCCTTTTCCTTGAACTCTTTCTCCGAATACATCTTTTCGAGACTTGTGTTTAGAAGTTTGATAATCCGAACTTATTCGTGTCATACTGGGTTCAGTGATATTAAATCAATATTTTGAGGGGTGCCAGTTTCACGCCTTCTGACGTTAATTAGAGGTACATTGTCCGATCTATAATCGCGTACTATCCTCGGAAGTCGTGTGGTGCTGAGATTGATCACCTACACTAGAGGCCGCCTCCCTACTATTCAAAGTGCGCTCGGAGTGCTTTAATTGAAATGCAGTCTGACAGTCATGAAAGCGTAATGTGGGTGTGTGGGTGGTTCTAGGTGTGCGCGAAGAATGTCCATGCCGGGTTACAGTCGCCGCAAGGAAGCTGAGAAAGTGAATTATTCTTTTCTGGAGTTAAATCAAAACTCGCAGTGAAAAACCAAAAACTTCACAGCGTTAAATCAATATTTTCAATTGAGCATGTACTGCTCGTGAATTAAAGTGTAGTGAAACTATCATAGAATCGAATACACTTACTGCAGTGATCGCGAGATTTGCACCACTCCAACATGTGGTTGATCATTCCCGTATTATCCCTGTCGCTTGTTTTTTTTGAAGAATTTAAACTGACGCCTTCTAGTCGCCACAAATTTTATTTATTTATTTATTATTGCACTCAAGTGCGCCTAAGACAATCGTCGTGTGTATAAATGCAAGTTGACTGCTACAGCACAAAAACTGGAGTAAACAAACAGAGGAATTGTTATTATCAACCACTCGCCTAGATATTAGCGACCAGACTAAATTGAATGTGTCCGTGAGAAATAATGAATTTGCCAGCATTGGTGACCCTTGAAACTGAATGTGAATAAGAAGCTCCTGAAAGAATTCACCACTACTACCTACATATTAAATGAGTTAATATGAGATTGGTCTTGTACCGCGTAAGTTGAAAACGAAAAATAAAAAAAACAAAATGACATTATTTCTGGCCAGGAATGTTATCACAAAGATAGAGAATAAGGATAAAGCATTTGCCGTTGATCAATCCCTTTTTGGGATGCGGCACGCATTCTACTTCCATTTGTACATTCGTAGTGGCGAATGCGATGTGGCCTATACAATGACTTGCGGGGCCAGCCGATGTACAAGTCAGTGTTTTTATCCTCCCAGACAAGTCTGGTACCAATTAACCGACCCCGGAGGGATGGAAGGCTTGGTTGGCCCGGGCGACTCACGACCCAGGATTTGATCCCCGGACCGCTCGCGTGGTAAGCGTGCCACTTGCCACTACACCACTTCCGCCCAACAAAAGATATCGAAGAAAATATAAAATGAGATGTAGGCAAAATGACCGCCGCACAGGGGATTCAAGCAAGGATCAAGTGGCATCCGGGGGCCGTGCTTACTTTACATGCGCTACATACCACGTTCAATACTTCAGTTCCGGCAGCATGAGCCACGATTGAGGCTTCCTCAATCACACAGGATCTTACATATATGCCTTGTTGAGCGAAAAGCTATCATATTTTTGGGAGTGAGTTGCATGTGGCCTAATAAGGCCTAATACGGATGTCCCTGTACAGAGTCCCTCTAGGATAGGTGTGGGGGGGGGTTAAAAATACTATACATACTACAAATATATGAGTTCCTTCCAGATGGTCGTAAGGGATAATTGTTTACACTCGTCAGTAACAGTGTTCTGCTCGGCGCTCATGTCGTTAGGGGAGCATTCAAGTGTGAGCCAGTTACAGTACACGGGACTGAGACTTAGGCAAGGTAAGGAAGTATGGAGAAAATGTGAGCAGATTCGGTTCTAGAATGCCCCCCCCCACCCCGAAGGCCATGAGCGTCCTCTTCTTTTGTCAAAGCAGTTATGGTGCAAGAATGCTTGTTATTGAGACTATCACATAAAATTCGTGCCGATGCTAATCAGAGCTTGGAAAAGTACTTCATGTACGAATGTGTCTAGCTGTTTCGTAAGTGTTGTGTGCACATAAGTTTAGTTCATATAGAAAGATATAGTTAGTGTCAACCCTACGGTGATATTCACTGGATTCACCTTCTCATCAATTCAGCTCGCATTTGCTCAGAAAAGTTGATATAAGAGCTACAAATCTGAAAAAGATGCTGAACATGACTCACAAAACCTCCCGTTGGATTTGTATAGCTTCGCAGTTCGCTTTCCTGTGAATGGTTTTCAAACAGCATCTAATTAATCTAAGTCAATTACAATAATTTCATGAGGAATTCACATCATTCATGATATCATGTTTCATGTGTTGCGACTCGCTCTTCCGCATGTCACCCTTCTTCTCGTGTCGCTTCTTTATGCCGCATTTGGAGGATGGATTCTCTCACGTTATCAGGTACAGCGATCATACAACCGACGACACGGTGCTGCTAGACAGGTGCGATGCCCTTCAATTGTTCAGTTGAGCAACATTCTAACCATAAACGACATAAGTACCGAATTACTCACTGTCGTATTTGAACTTTGAAATTTTCGGGCCCGATTAGTGTAGAAATCACCGATGTATCGGAAACGTTTTGTTTATCTCATAAATATTTATAAAAATCACTGTGTCTCTCCGCCATACCATGGCCGGCCTAGTAAGGGAAGTGATCCCTATGATGCTTTTTTTTCTCCCTACCTGTGTTCCTCACTGCACTCCTTGCCTAATTTTCGAACAAAATAGCGCATCAATTCTGTCCCGACTCGCGCCTTTGAATTCCATCATAAGGTCAGACTCTGGTTGATGAACAGATATGACCACCCACATTTTCGACGATACATCAAAATTTTGGCTTTGGATCAAGAGTTGTCGAAAAGGGTAGTTTGGCGCGCTGAGCGCGAATATCACCTCTGTAGGGTTGTCTCCCAAAATGCCCATAGCGCGTGTTGAATAGAGTGTACCATACTACGTCTCATATCGCACAGCACGCGCTGCGACTCGTCCTTTGCCGCATCTGCGTCTCTTCCTTCGCCGCGCGACGGGCCTCTTGGGGGACACCCCCTCTGTAGGGACGGTCATTTGCAAATGGCGCGCACAGTGTTCGAAGCTCCTCGCTAGCTCTTTCCACTTGTAATATAGGCAATCGCTGATAACTAGCATGGATAAAAGTTCCTTTAGCAATGTCTCAAGAAAAAAGTGAGAACTCGCCAAGAATCGATCTCCACGACCTCTTGCTCGTCGGCCGGGGCCGCTGCCACTGCACTATCTTGCTTCACAACTACGTTCAAATTGTTCACAGATTTGGAAGGCAGATTCGGGATCAGCGATCAACACACCTAGTGGTGTATGTCTCGTTACAACTGACCCTGATATCCTTTCTGTATAAGACACGAGACGACGCGAGAGGGGAGTACCGCGCCAATTGCTCCGCAAGGAAAACCATGCTAGATCGCCGGGGCATATTCTTTGATGCGATTTGCGTGTCGGTCTTCACTAGGTAGTTTTCCCTTCTTCGACCTTCGCCCCTATCGCTGAAACGCCCTTCAAAATGGTGAAATTGTCATAGGCTGACCCTCTTTTCGCACTATGTGTTTATCACCCATCACCTACCAAAGTATCGCGTCTTTCTCAAGCATGCAGCAAAAAATACTTAGGGAAATTGCCAAGTACGCTGAAAATTCTCACATCCTTCGCCATGTAGTACGGATCTTATTCTGAAAGACTATAGTTTTGTGTACGTCTATTTTTTGAAGGACAGAGACATCAATATCCCTCGGGTAACTTCAAAACTGACGTTTCTTTCTGAATCCCCGAGTTTTAAACGGATTGTTCACTCCTAGTCACGTGACAAAGTTGTGCCGAACCATTTGATCAACACAGTATTTGCTTCAAAAAACGTAAAAAAAAGTATTCGCTGTTCGAAAATCGAAAAGAGAACTACATCAAGTATTCCGGTACCAAAGGGTTAGCCTCAATGAGGGAACAAAGAGGAGAAGATGAAAGTGAGGGCCCTCTGACGTGTGTTTTGAAACGTTTCCCTGAATTGTGGCGATTAATAAAGTCTCATCATATTCAGCACCAAAGCAGATTTCACCTTATTTGTGGCATCGCTGAATTCATCCCGGAGCCCGATTTTGGAGCAGAGATTCACTCAGTTCGTTGATGATATTCATGAGATTTATGCAAGAAATCCATCTTCAGTGGGAGCTCGTAGGATTTCACGCGTGAGTAATTCGAAGAGGTGTCATATGAAAGGTGACCTTTGAACACGCATTCTGAAATATCTTTGAAAAATGCGGCTTCCAGAATATTTATAATCAATTTTACCACATATCTTCAGGGGTCGATACACAATCATCCGCTGTCGAATGTTACGTGGAATCTATTTTTTGCTGCTACAACACTCACATCAATAGGTGGGAAGTTCTTGCGATATTCTCATTCGCTAGAAGTTAGACAGTACACTTACTTTACCCGTTGATCACTACTATTAAAGGGTGAAGCATGCAAAACAACAATCCCTCTCTGTTATGCGCCCATTCCAGTTCCATTCAGAATCGTAGTGGCAATGCGAGTTTGACATACATTGTAGGGTGAGCACAAATGTGGTGCCGTAATAGTCGCGAAGAGTTTCGGAGAAGAAAGTTTGGGGTGAGATCTTAAGTGGCCGCGTTTGACTATATATCATGTTACCAGTTTGGCAATCACGATCACGTTCATCACACGGGACTGTAGTGGTATAAAACAGGCTAATCGATATTTTTGTCAAGCTTTCTGGCAAACTTCGTCCACCTCGCTGCGCGCTCCACTCAAACAGCAGATGCCTCCCTTCCGTTGTCGGACTCTGTCCACTTTTTCCTGGTCTCTGAGATTCAGGAACTGAATTATAAGTTTGACAACAGACAAATCTTAACTTGGTGCATGCCTCGCCCACCAATAGCAATTGGCATCCTTTCCTTCGACGACGTCTTTTTTTTCGCTAATTCCCGGATTTCTTGGAACCGAGTTATAAGTATGAGAACGAAGTCCACTACCCACCTCACCCACCTTGATGTATGTAGCTGTTGATCTCCCCTCCATTGTCGAACTCTTTCCACTTTTTTTGCTCTTCAGACCGAGCTATAATGTCTCCTAGATAGCTCCGCTCACAATGTGGCATGCTCCACCTACATATCTATAGCTCCTTTATAGTTCACCTTCTTCCTCTCGTCCTAGTTCACCTTCTATTCTTTTTTCAGGTCTTCGGCACTTCTTGGAACTAAGGTATAAGTATGGCAACAAACACCACCCACTTTGGGACATGCCTTTCCCACCAACAGCAGTTGGCCTCCATTCCTTCGCCGTCCTCTAATTCTCTTTTTCCCAATCTCTAAGACTTGGAATCAGAAATAAGTTTTGTAGCAATCTCTTTTGTGCACACTACGCGCAACATAAACGCTTAAAGGAATCTTCCACGGAAAAAGCTCCGCCCATTACCACAGAAAACGATACCTTAAAGGAATCTTCCACGGAAAGAGTGATCATTTTGTCTTGTGTGTAGGATTAGTATTATCGAAACTAACGCTTATGTTCCGTTCTTTTTGCTATGCTCATGAGGCTAGGGGCCTAAGGTATCGTTTTTCTGTGGTAATGGAGGCGGAGCTTTTTCCGCGGAAGATTCCTTTAACTTCGCTTCCTTCTCTGACCTCTATCTACCTTTTTCCTCACTCTCTAAGATTTCTCGGAAGAATTATGAAGACTTGTGAGAAACGCTGTCTACTTCAGGGCACGCTCGCGAGCCTCTTTTCAT
>MU889714.1:0-20902 GCA_036418205.1 Ostertagia ostertagi
AAAAGTGTTCCAGTCCTTGGAAATTGAAAAACTTTCAAAGGTCCTTCGAAACTACTCTTCTAATTGTTCCTATCACTGATTAAATTGTTCTGGAGTTTCACATTTCGGGTGGTTCTTAACATAATATACATAGTAGTGACTGCGAGGTGCTTTGTCGATTCTTTTTATTCAAAAATGTTATAGGAGCTCAGAACAAATCCAGCTATCGACAGAACAATTTGTCTGTATGGTTGGGTGCACGGTGCCCATCTGAAAAATCACAGCGCCGTCCACATCCCAGGTGTGGGCGATCTTCGCGTCAAAGACGTACGTCTCTTCTTCTGTTCATCATATCCACCATATATTGGTAGGTTTACGTAGTAGTTGTATTTAGGTCAGCAGCATTCCTGACCCATGCCCACTTCCTGAACAGCTGAAACAACGAGCTTTGAATCAACAGGTATGACTCCGATGAAAAACAGACGTGGTTCAGTGCTGAATAACCTTTCTCCAAACATTTATAGGAACGCCTGGTTTATGCTCCCTTCTCGCGGTCTGGGAGCACTTGTCTACGATAAAGATGCTATATACATACAATCGAAGGCGCATAAAGAACATGATTGTAAGTTGGCAATGTCCTGTTCTCGGCATATCCATCACTTATGTCGCTTAAGATAAAGCGGCACGAATTAGTCGAAGCTCTGGAGAACGTAAAGACGACAATCGATGGAAAACTCAGTGGAGCACGGTTAACATTACTGGGAGATTCCGTTCCAATCGAAGAAAGTGAAGACTTAGAAGAGGTAACATTCTTGGTGGTTTTGAATGTGCTGCGAACGTTTTCCACTTTGTTTTCGCATTATGCTTACTTATTGTTTGTTCGATTGTACACATATTACATTATACATTAGCCTACAGTAGTTAATATTGTACATTAGCCTGTTTAAGCGCTGATAATGGAGAGCAGATTTTCTACTAATAGTATATTAGAAGTGTCGAGACACAGTGGTGACTGTGACTCCCAAGGGTGCAGACAAGCACAGAGCGCCAAGACTAAGCGCAATTTTGTCGACCTCAAGCAAAAATTTTCAATGTTCCTGTAGCGTAGAAGACAGTGCAAAGAGGAATTCAGAAATCTAAGCTGAGGGGCCACCTTTTCACCCAACAGCTTTATTATATTTTCATTTCTGACGGTGAGAATTGAGAGGAAAGTTAATGAGGAGTGAGCTATGTAGAGTATTTCGTATAGAACGATGTTGATGAGGATGACATGGAACAGTCTGGAGACGATTCTGACGTGGACGAATATTCAGAGGAAGGAATGGATCTATCAGATCACGATTCGGAAGAACACTTTCGTGACGAAAAAGTTGGTACATCTCAACCTTTCCATTCTAGTGGCGACGAGGTAATCATCACATATACTTTGAAAAATAAAGTCTGACGGATGTATCCCTTCGTTACAGAGCAGCGATGACGATGAATCTGATGATGAAGAGCCAAAACTACATAAGTTCGCTGACGATTGGGGAGGGCTTGCCCGAAAGGCTCTCGAAGGATACCATCCCGAAAAACAGATTAGGCTCAATTGGATGAGCATCATTTATAAACAAGGTTTGTGCATGCGCTTCAAAAATGACCCAAATTTTGTTAATGGATTCATTTTTGTCATGATTTCCTCTGCTTTCTAGAATGAGTTACAACTTTTCAGAGGTGCAAGCACCTGCACCGAAAGTTGATGATGTCGGCGATGGTTTGTTCAAAGTTCGGAAGACTGTGCATAAACCTCTACATCAGCAGGTTGGTGGTAGTTTCCATTATCGTGTAAGGAACGCTTGGCGTCATACTGCTCTCGCGATCTTGTCTTCACTCTATGACTTTTACTGCGATGTGCGGAATGGTCCTATAAATATTACCGTGACTAGCTGCTCAGTCACCTAGCCAGAAGCCAGATATCAATACAACAACAAGCCGTTCCGGTGTTGTTGCTATTTCAAGTGGCTGTTTGTTTCTGATTGCGCGCTTCATTCCTTTCTGCTTTCCTTTATCGAAAGTTTTGCAATTTGAACACTCGGACCGTCTGTCCTTGTTAGACGGGCGACTGAGGCGTTGAAATGGTACATTCAGATATAAATTATCTTAGTTAGCTGCGACCACTAGCGCAAGAGCTGCTAATAAATATCACCGTGGGACTGTCGGCGTATTTGGGCTTTTGCTTGTTGTTTTGCCACATAATGACTTCTGTGCCTAAGGATGTACCGGTGCTTCTATGGAATCAGTGTGCGTCTTCATCCTCTGCCGCTCTTGACTGGAATGATGAGGAGGTCCGATCGTCCATCGCCGACTGTTTTGTTACAGGAACGTGGACTGAGGATGATGAAATTGAAGGCAGAAGCTTCATGGTAATGGTGATTTTTATGAGTTTTATGGCATTTGGATTCTATTGCATCGCCAGGCGTAACTGATCAAACATAGCTTTTTCATCCAGCTATCCGTCTCTTTCCGCAGGCATCTTGTGCTCCCCTTTGACACCTTACTACTAGCATCGGCAATATCAGTGTCAATTTCAGAACTAGGCCCATGCGGAAGGGGGCGGGGAGAGCTCCTGGGTGCGTGAGCAATTTGCAGTTTCCCGAGATCCTCCCCTGTCTAGGTTCAACATTAACTCTGCCCAAAATCATGGAATATCTAGCCAACAAGAAAATTGTTAGTTTACATTGCGGTCCAGCGTAGGTAACATAGGTAATCACAATTGATTGAGTAGGGTTATGTTTACCTCCTTCGGCGTTTCCACGAATGGCACACTTCTGCTCATTTATTGTTATTGCAGATGATATGGATGATGAGGAAGCAGAGGAGGCGGTGGAAAGTGAAGGCGAAGAGTCGCTGAAAGACGGTAGTTATCATATCTTCACGCCTTGATTGGACCTTGTTTTACCAGGAATTCATTCATTGTTCGAGGACCGACTAAAAATTATGATTTAGGAGATGCCAAATTATCGGCAGTGGAGCGTGCTGAAGCAGCTGCTCGAGAGAAGCGCAAAGAAGAAAAAATAAAGTTGAAGCAGCGTTTTAACGATGATTACGATGACTCATGCAAACACTATAATACTTTGAAGGTTAGTCATTCCATCAGCGCTACATAATCAGGTGCTAGAGAAAAGAGACTCTAGGTATTTCTTGGTTTTAGAGTGAAATGGAGGAACAGGCTCAGCTTAACAAAAGTATTTTCGAAGGAATGGATGAAAGCGAACGGGAACAGCTGGAAGGTCTGTAGTTAGAAATTTCCACCAATTCATTTTCTAGTTTCGCTATACGGAGAAAATTTGATATACTACCACTTGCCTAAATAAAACGTGTTTTAAAGTACCATTTCGAATGGACACCTCTCTGGTTTTGAATTAAATGCCTTCTCGCTCAAGTACTGAAATCTTGTCCATGTAGTAATCTATTTTGACTTGTTTTTGTTTGTTAACTGCTGTTTTTGGCCGCAGTTCGCCTTGCGAATGTTTCACAAGAATGCTGGGTTGTGAACAAAACTTTCGCCCCAGACGGGACTAGAACCCGCACCTCTCGTTTCCGGGCAAGTGCGCTACCAGTTACGCTTTCAGCCTCGCGGTCATTGCCGATATCGGCTAACCGGCTCAACACGTTATACGTGTGAGTGCTGAAAGCTATGGTACGTATACCATGAAGAGCTGAGTTGGGATGAAATGGTGCCCCGGTAGCGTAACTGGTAGCGCACTTGCCCGGAAAGCGAGAGGTGCGGATCCCGTCCTGGGGCGAAAGTTTTGTTCACCCAGCATTCTTGTAGTATCCATTCTTTTAGCAATATCATTTAAACTCTTATACGATTTCATATCGTTAGTGTTTTGTCAAGCCTCATCCGCTCGCTGTCATTCTTGCTGGTCTTCCACTCTTATCTGATTTTTCCTCGATCGTGCGCCTCAGCAATTTTATGCAAAATTTCAGATGGAAGTTCCAGCGATATCAGGGGTATGTGTACGTTGGAATATGCAAAATTGTTTCGTTTTACTTATGGTTTTAGCTTAGTGCGCAGCTTTTTACTTGAAAATAAAAATAATTCTTTTCTTTTTCGGTGATCGGATTGAGGTGGGCTTGATACACTAGAATACGTTTTTTTTCTGGTATTATGCCAAAATTGGAAACCAGCAGATCGACATACTGCCCGTCTTAACGCTTTAATTTTCTAGTCGTTTTGCTGCTTAATATGTCTGTTCAGGATTTCGAGCTGGTCGTTATGTTCGTATCGAGATAGAGAATGTGCCATGTGAATTTGTCGATAACTTCGATCCCACATCACCCTACATTGTTGGTGGTTTGTTAACTGGCGAACAAAACATGGGAGTAGTTCAGGTGAACAATTTTTTGACTTTCGTTTGGAATTCACATTGGGCACGTTGTGAATGTTCAGGTGCGTATAAAACGACATCGATGGTTCGAAAGAACGCTGAAGTCACGAGATCCTCTAATCATCAGCTGTGGTTGGCGGAGATATCAAACTGTGGTCATATATTCTATTCAGGTAATATTTGGGCAGAAATTCGCAATTATGATAAAGGATAGGAAATGAAGTCTCAGGCTGTGATGCTGTTTTTAGGATCACAACATGAGGCAGCGGTTTTTGAAGTACACACCCGAACACATGCATTGCCATGCTCAGTTTTGGGGACCTATTGTCGCTCAGAATACGGGATTTGTTGCTGTGCAGTCTGTCTCCGACAAAACAGTGCGGTTATTTTTGTACTCTATGAATTCTTATTATGTATTCTTCTGTTTCTTTTTAGCCTGGGTACCGAATAGTCGCCACAGGAGTTGTGTTGAATCTTGAAAAAAGCACTGACGTTGTGAAAAAACTCAAACTTGTTGGCACTCCTGAGAAGGTGTTCAAAAAGTCTGCTTTCATCAAGGTAAGTTACTCTCTATCGTTTTCCATGATAACTGTACTTCTAGTAACACCTCCAAAGTGTTTCAGTCGTTTTGTGAAGCACAGTAGCATGTTCTTAAAACATTTTGGAGAAGTCGTTCGTTTGCTTTAGGGGATGTTCAACAGTCAGATGGAGGTGGCCAAGTTTGAAGGAGCAACAATCCGAACTGTGTCTGGAATCCGGGGTCAAATCAAGAAAGGATTACATGAGCCTGCTGGATCATTCAGGGCCACGTTTGAGGACAAAATATTGATGAGAGGTTGGCAAAACCACCACTTCATTTTCAGTATGGAACGAAAGCACGCGTAGTGTACCCAAGGTTGATCTGTGGTGCCTTATCTGGATTCAATCAAGGGTTTTCATGGCTTCCAGCTTTTTTTCAAAGTGAACAACCCTAATCACGAACTGGGACTCGAATTTGTTAACATCTTTTGTATAACACAGTCACTAAGAAAGTGTAGTCTAGCACTTCCTTGTCTTGGTCTGCGCTTATTTCTCTCTAAATATTTTGTAGAACCACTCCAAGTTGTTACTCAAATCTTATCATGCGTGAGAGCAGAAGTAAACTCGTGTGATTTTCGCTTGCATTGAACGAATAGGTATGAACTTCTTCAGATATTGTGTTTTTGCGGTCTTGGGTATCTGTGCCTATTCCCCGCTTCTATGCGCCAGTAATCGATCACCTGCTTCCGCCAGGAGAGCCATGGGTCGGAATGCGTACTGTCGGTAAGATACGACATGAGCTCGGTACCAAACCGGAATTACGAGAGGACTCTATGTATAAGGTAACCTTATCATTGCACCCATCAACTTGGTTGGATTAAATAATTAAATCAGAGTAAAATAAAAGAGTAACAATTAAAGCATTTTTCTCTTTAGCCCATTGAACGTGATGAACTAGAACCGGCTCCGCTGGTCGTACCTAACAAGCTTCAACAAAGCTTGCCTTTCAAGTTGAAGCCAACATATGAGGAAAAACCGAAAGAGGTACGAGCGTATAGTATGTGATAGAAAGCTTCTTCCAGTAACTAGAAATTAAGTGCTCATTCTCCTTTTCTTCAGCATAAAGAACCGCTCATTGCGAGGAATACAGTGGTAATTCTGGAACCTGAAGAGGCCAAGAGGAAACGAATGATGGACATGTTGAGAACTATCAATACGTATGTTATATGAGGTCACTGATGATACAGTCAGTGGTCTCTGCACACATCTTCTTTTTCCAGAGATATCACGAAGAAAGCTGAGGCTGCGCGCGAGAAGCAGTTGGCTAAAAGAGCGAAGGAGGTGAGCTTAAATAGTGCTCCATTGGTAAGCGTGACGTATTCATTCGAATGTGGTGTATTCCAGGCGATTGCTGAGTTTGGAAGCCAACGGTAGAAAAACATCAAAGAACGCAAAAAGGCGATATGTCGCGTTCTGTCGAAACGTGAGCAGTACCGTCTTAAGAAAGCTCTCGGTCAAGCGGCCAGCAGTAGCTGATAGTGATCTAGTGAAGAATTTGCTCATTGGCTTTTCGTTGTTGCTTCGGGAATGGAAGAAGTTCCTAGAAATTGTTGTACGCTCGTTGACCATGTGCGTGTTAGTATAAATTTATAGATTGTCTATTCTTCTTCTTGTCGTTTTTGTGATTTCGAACGAGATGAGGTCTTATTGTGAGGTTAAAGGTAATAAAAAACTGAACCTTCACATTTATGTCTTTTGACCTGTGGGATTATCCAAACGCTTTTTCTTACATTATTCTTAGCTATTCGGTATCTCTGAACCTTTTACCTGGGTCAAAGCTTTATGTAGGAGACGTTATTTTTGAGTCTGTCCTTTTATTTGGAATTTTTTATTTTTAGCGTTCGCTTAAAAAGGCTTAAATATGCGTAGTGAGTGCGTGCCGCTTTTTGTCGTCGAGGATATATTTCAGGTCCAGAGAATCTGTCCAACTCTTGCTGGCCGTAGCGCAAATTTAGGAGTAAACTGGGCTGCAGTCGGACTGCTGGTTATGGTGGGACAAGAAGTTTCAATCGGATGGTACCGCACATGCTATCTGTGCTCTTATGGCGCCTTTTGCGATCCTGTTATAAATTTTCGTTCACCTTTTCGACTGTATCTAACATGGCTTGCCAGTAGGATATATTGAAAGTGATCACTGTGAAGTTCAGTGTTGATTTTTAACATGAATTCCCACAGATTTCAGGGTGTGATGATCGGGTTGGAGTCATGGTTTTACAACTTTTCACAGTTCTTCTACAGAGCTAATACTCCTGAAGCACTAGCTGATATTCCTCGGCCGTTCCTCGAGTACTCTATATGGGGTCTATTCAAAGGAGCGGAAGTCACTAGTGTTGTTGGTAAGTGTTGTAGTCGTACCGTTCGTTTTGAGAGAGGGAATTCCGCTTCAATCCTCTGATTAGGTTTTTCTCTGTAGATCAAATAGATAGCGCAAGCTTCAATCCAAGACCTCCTCGGAAGTGGTGCCTGGCTTGCATAACGTGTGAAATCAGCCAGTATGATTGCCGATAGATATCCGTATCAACCGATAGAACGACTGACATCTCCAGAAAACTTGTTTGTACGTGCCTCTTTCCCAAAGCCAGCCTCCTTCACTGCTAGTGGGAAAGAGGGTTTTGTTAACGGCCTTGTCGACGGTTTTTCTCAGTTTTTTCTCCACTGTCGTTCCACTTCGCATCTCTATACTCAGTTTCAATCGCCATAATACCCCCTTATTGAGCCCGACTTTTGCCTTTAAGTTCAGTGTTTCTACTCAGGTGTGACTGTTTCGTTTCGTACTGCTTAAGCCGCTGGTTGTACACCTAATAGCCATGAAGATAAAATTATGGCTTCTATCAATCCCTTTCTGGAATGCATACTACCTCTATTCAGAATGGCATTGAACACGGTGGTTTACAGAATGACCTGCGTGGGGCCAGCCATGTGTAAATTAGTGTTTTTGTCCTTCCAAGCGATCTGGTACCAATTTATCGAACCTACCTTGACAGAAGGGTCGGTCAGGGAGAGGCTCGATCCTAGACTCCAGTGCCAGACTCTGCGTATGGTGTGCACATGGCCCATCCGCCCTAATACTTGGTATAACGCTTGTACCTTTTTCAGTGACGTGATTTTAGCAAAAACAGATCATGAAAGGAAACGTTGGACGCATTGATTGTGTAGATATTCAGATGTCTGATGGCTGGCAATTTCGGAATTGCACGTTTGTGAAGCGTGCTATATGTTCAGGTGGCCTCGTTGTTCATCCTCTGTATCGTTGGTATCTTCACCGCCAGCTGACTCCTGAAAAGACCACACCTAACTCTCATAAAATTATAAGGACTGCTTGCCGGCGGGTACAGGTGAACCATACATTCTTTAGGCGCTGTTCGCATTAAGCGTTTTTCTCCCGTTGAAATAGTTCCTCTTACACCGGAACGTTCTAGGGTCGTTTCCTTCTTGCTGGTTTGTTTACTGGACCTCTCATTGCGGCACTTCACTCCCGGAGTATAGGTATGTTTTCTGATTGTCATCGTTTCAGTTTGTCACCTATACCCATTCCCCTTCATCAAGCGGTCTCTTTAATAAGGAGGATCTTTCTTTGTTCATTTTTGTTGAATGCTTTAGGCAATGAAGCTACAGTCCGAGAAATGTGCTATAAAATTCGTTGCGATACCGAATCTCTTTCAATGGTATGTCCGTTTGTAGCCAATAGTCGTTAGAAGCAGCTTCCAAGAATACTGGTTTTTTTTCATTTTAGGACCGATTCGTGCTTATGTTTGGGTTTGTCGGATGGTATTGGAGGAGATTTCAAGGAGCAGTTGATGGCATCAACATTGCTATAGCATACTCCATTATCAATTCAAAGGAAATAAAAAGGATAAAGCATTTGCCGTTGATCAATCCCTTTTTGGGATGCGGCACGCATTCTACTTCCATTTGTACATTCGTAGTGGCGTTTGAATGCGATGTGGCCTATACAATGACTTGCGGGGGCCAGCCGATGTACAAGTCAGTGTTTTTATCCTCCCAGACAAGTCTGGTACCAATTAACCGACCCCGGAGGGATGGAAGGCTTGGTTGGCCCGGGCGACTCACGACCCAGGATTTGATCCCCGGACCGCTCGCGTGGTAAGCGTGCCACTTGCCACTACACCACTTCCGCCCTCAATTCAAAAATGCCTACCCTTATAGTTGAATATGCACCTACTCCTATGTCATGGTGGAAGTCTCCGTAGGTTTGGCTTGCTTCGAAGACCCAGATGCAATTTGTAGCAACCAGTGTTCGTTGTTGCTTCTGTTGTTCGGCGTTCTCTGCGATGAGAAAATACCAGAGCGACTGAAATCTAAGATCTACAGAACCGTCGTCCGACCAGTCGCCATTTACGGAGCAGAGTGCTGGCCCGTGACTAAAGAGGTTGAGGCTCGTCTCAGTGTAATGGAGACAAAAATGCTGCGCTGGACTGCCGGGGTCACCGTTTAGACCACATTCGCAACGATCAGAAAGCGGTTCGGTGTGGCTCCATCAGAAAGCGGTTCGGTGTGGCTCCCATCGCTGATAAGATGCGCGAAGCTCGCCTGAGGTGGTACGGTCACGTCCTTCGCGCTAATGATGAGAGTGTCCGTAAGATCGGTCTAGACTTTAACGTGCCAGGAAAGCGGCCAAGAGGACGCCCGAAGCAACGATGGCTTGATACGTTGCATGAGGATTTGAAATTAGTTGGCCTTCACCCCGATCAGGCACATAATCGGGAAAAGTGGCGTCGTAATACCAGGAAAGCGGACCCCGCCACAGGGTGGGACAAACGCTAAAGAATAAGAAGAAGAAGAATATAGTGATTCTGGTTTGTTGCTCCTGGCCTAAAAAGGTAGTGAATTCGATGGCTGCCAAATGGAACTGATCCGGTGAGGTCTTTAGTAGGTGAGCCTTGAAGGACGCCCTGATCACAACCCTTGCTGCTGTTGGCTTTAGCTTCGCTTTCCTGCCATTGCGCTCACTGCCTTGACGTGTAGCTGGATTGTACATCTGTTACGACCTGCGCTTCGGGTGGCGCAAAAGTAACAAGGGAGATCGGCGAGCGACAACTGTGCCAGGAACGTGCGCTTTAAGCCACCCCGCATTTTTAGGAGGAAAATGCTCGTCATCCTGAATGTGATGCTACATAGAGTATCAGCTACCACTCCGCTTGTCTTTGATATTGCGAGTTCAAATTAGTATGCTGGAAGCTCACTGGGAAGTAGCAACGGGGCTTGCACAAGAACAGTATTCACTAGACTTCACCATGCGTGCATATCATCGCGCCGCGAACATCACCCCTTTTCAAGGTACGATTCCGCAGAGGACGCCATGTATAAAGGATCTCGGCTCAAAAAGTTTCTCGCCGAAGAAGAAAAGCGAAGAATGATGGAAAGTGCGAATAAATAACTTACAAAGAAATAATAGGAATGAATAAAAAAATAAAATAAACTTTATACAACTTTTCTAAACAATTTGTATGATATATCAATGCAGAATGTACATTGGAATGAAATAACCATAAACTGCTGAATAACTTATGCTCCCTATCAAGCGGTGAGAGTAGGTGGGTGCATTGATTCATGGGTCGCTTGGTCAATTTCGGACTTAAAGGCGCGGGTCGGGATCATTTTGTGTTATTTCTTTCGAAAATTCGAAAAGCGAGATGAGGAATGTTACTGGGGAGAAAAAGCAAAAGGCACAGTAGAAAACTGTGAAATTTCACGGTGGGATTGGCCGTGGTATGACGGAAAGACCCAGCGCTGCTTAGAGAAGGATAACACGAGAGAGCACGTGTACGTGAGAGGGCGCAGACGTCACGATTGATGAGGAATGGCAACGGTTGCAGCGGTCAAGCGAAAACATCGCATGGAAGCTAGCTAGGCGGTTGTTGCCGACCAATTCACCACAGCCGCTTGACAAGGAATATACGATTCAATCGAAAACATGAATTTGATTCAAATGCCCATTTCTTATTTCCAGTATGGGATATGACAACTCGTAACTAACAGGTCCGTGTGAACTAGAGGAGAAACTATTCTGATGAGAGCGTTTCTTATTGAGGCTATCTTATAACTTGTTCAACTAGTTAACTCTTAATGCCATGAATTTCCCAGATTCACAGCCGTCGTGAAGATTTTTGAAGACCACGTTTCCGTTCTCTCTGAAGCTCGAGTACGGTATTTCATGCAACGACTGGAATCCCATCTGTAAAAGAAGAAAACGATTAGTATTTTCTTGTAATAGCTAGTAATAATAATGAATCAAAGGAACCCCTTTACAAGTAAGAAATTAAGTCCAAGTCGTGAATGATGGTTGAAGAGCTTCGCATTGCCTTAAAGGCACAGCCAGCGACAGCGGAAGATGGGCAGTGGGTTTGAAATATGAAGCTTGCGGGCGCGAAGTGACTCGTCAGAGAAAGGGTAAAAAAAAATACAAAAAATTTTGCCGTTCGAAAGCTCGAATAGACTTCTTCTGACTAGCTTATATGCGTCAGGTGTTATATGGTACAGCGTGATCGGCCGTATAGATAGCTTTTATCGAAGCTCGCATTCAGTGCTTTTGCTCCTCTTCAAAAAACCAAGAATCTACATCCAGTACGCGAGCGGAACCGCTACCTGTAACCCTAGCAACCGTCAAATAAACACATGAGCCGTCCTGCGCGACATATACTCCGCCGGCGAACTTCGTAATAGGGACATGAAATCCTATTTTATTCGCGATCAAGTTGTTCGTGACAATAATACATACTAAAACACTTTCACGCAACAACCTTACACGAGATTCGCTATCTCCCTCGCTAAAGCTTAGCGCCAGTAAAGCGGGGTCAATCCTATGCTGTGACAAGTACCAACGGGGGTCGTATTTGTTGAGATTGTAGGTGGGGGGGGGTCGTATTCGATGTAATCTCAGAATTCATGGGTGAGTTAAGGAGCGTAGTGGTAATGTGAAGGAACGAAGTGAGAGAAGATTTTGCCGTTGCAAGTGTAGGTTTTGAAGGGGAACGTGGGTGGAGTTAGGTGTGTCGGCTGGTCTCAGAATCTAAATACTATAGAAACAGCGATCATGATGGCGAGGGTGGTGAGGGGAGGGGGATCGTGGAAATTTTTGAAATTGTAAAGGGGGAGTCGTAAAAAAAAATATTCGTGAACACTAAAAGTCCGCAACACGTAGGCACCGACCCTGGGTAAGCGCCAAAATGATAGGCATCGGATGTGAAATATCAATAATTTCCAGATGAGAACGACTGGTAGCTCGGTACTGCAGAGGATTTCAAAGTTTGGCCCCGAGAATTGAATCCGATGATGGATAACTTGTCAACAAACCCGTGAAAAAACGGCTTGAGAAGCGGCTGCCGTCGCTGCCGTGGCCACCCAGTCGCATCCTTCAGAACGTGCTATTTCTATAGACCTCCTGGTCAGCTCTTTGCCGAGACCATGGCTGAAGATATTTGAAGTAGATGTTTTTAGCTACTTTAGAGGATAGTACAGGTTGCTTATGAAGATGACAAATCATACTTACCCTTTGGCTTCTGAAGAAACGCATATGATGTCGATTTTCATCACTTTACAAGATTTGCCAAGCAATTCTCGTTGTCTTCGTTCCAATGCACCCACAAAGATTGCCAATTGGTTAGCTTTGTGCTCCCTATAAGGTCCCTGCGCGATTTCTGGAAACTTCATTTGTTTATTGGCTTCGGCTTCGTTGATATTTTTTAGAAGACGTAAAACAAAACTATCGTAAGCGAGCGAAGTACGACTGATACAAACCGACGGGGGCCGCGAACTGGCAAGTGCGCTGCTTGCCAGAGAGTCAAATCTTGAAACCCCTACGGTCCTTCCAGGCTAATCAAGTCTCTCCCTCCCGATCCGGGGTTTAACGTATCCAGACCGTCTGGAACGATAACAGCACTGACATCTACAATGCCTGTCCCTATACTGTTATAGGGTCATCTACGGCGCAAATCGCATTTAGGTACCGCTGGGATTCTTAATGGAAGCAGAGTGCAAGGCGCACTCCGGAAAGGGACTGATCAAAGCTCATTGCTTTACTCCAAGAACTTCCCATTGGCTATGTTGAAATGTTTCAAATTTTTAAGCCTGCGACTGTCGATCAACCCTTTTATAATTTTTTTGAAGGGTTTGATCCATTTACTTGGATCAACTAAGCATACGGTAAAGCAAGGGTTCAGTTGGAGACATTCCCACAGAAGCTGCCGCAAAGATTTGGCCAGCCACTCAAAATTTCGGTGGCTAATCACAACTGGCTTCACATTGAATGTCCCTAATACCTAAAAGAATCAAGGGCCGAGACCCTTTTTGAATCCCTGCTCAGAGTTAGCCCGAATTTTTGAGCTCGTGCCAGTCGCTCAATTTCTATCGTTCATGAGGTGATTGGCCTTACGGGACTCAGTCAGACAGCAGAAGGCTTCCTCCATGTACGGACCTATCCGTCCTTGGTTCCAGATGGGTGGCGACGCGTTTAGTCGTCCAGTATCTTTGATAAGAATTTTGCAGGAAATGTCTACCTTTGGCGTAGTCATGGGTTTCATCGTCTATTTCTGGCGTTTCTTCTACCATGTTGTCATCCTCGTAGCTGTTCACAGAGCAAAGGCAGATAGCAACTAGCCTGAATCAAGCAATGGAATACATATGAACATACTCGAAGTTTGACAGAGAACGATTGAGAATAATCTGTTCAACTTGCAGAGGCCCTGTCCAATCCTTTCACCGGGCTAGGAAAAAATGTGTCCCTTCAAATTTGTTGGTCTTCACCGACACAGATCCTTACTCTTAGTACAGTATTTTTCGACATACATAAATTTCAACTGGGCTCCCTTTTAGAGCGACTCTCGTTGACAATAGAAAGAAAATTTGAAGGGATATGTTCCCCTGGCCTGGGCAGGGATTGCCGCAAGAATCCATTAGGTATAGCTGTCATATGCTTCCTCAACCCCGAAATTTGGTAAGCTGGTACTTCCGTCCCTCACATGAACATGCAGAAAACGATCGGGTAAAATAGTCCTTTGCTCGACCAATCGATGCCTACAATTGCAGAGGTTGTGCTGATTTCTCCGCACTTGTGCACGGCACGAGCGGTAGGCGTGACTTCGCCGTAGTGGTAAAAAAAGGAAGAGAGGGTGGCGACACTTGAGGTGAGACAACACTCAAGAATCTATGGGGCCGGTTGCTATCCCTCCGCCAGGGGGACGTGCCCCTCTCTCTCCGCTGCTATCCTAACGCCGAGGGAGACAGGGTTCCGGCATGAGACCCGCTATACTCTACGTTTACCCTAGCGACAATTAGGGCAGCGCAACCCCTTCAGAGGAATTAAGATTCAACGTTACCGCTAGCTACACTTAGGCAGCGCAACCGCGCCTTGCAGAGGATGAGGACTCTCAGCAAGCAAAGAAGGTCTTTACAGCATCAACCCGTTTCTCTAACCGCCCCCCCCCCAGGTTGAGGAAGGTAGCATCGAGTCGGAGACGAAGTCTCTATGGGAAGGACAAGCTGCAACAACATGAATTCGAATACTGTGTACGATATCTCTTAGAAGGAGGAATTCACGATAAGAACGAAGGTCAAAGAAGGGGAAAAATTGCACAGTTGGGAGACAGACGAACCTCTTGAGGAGTGCTGACCGACGCGCAATTGGCAGCGAAAGATTTGCTTCGGGCGATCTAACATGGCTCTCCTCTATCCCTTGGAGCGATTGGCGGGGGACGCCCCTCGACAATCTAATCTATACGGTAGGTCTATACGTGGCGAGTTATTAGATTTCAGAGAGAGCGTAGAAGAAGGCACAACGATGCGAGTCGCATAACGTGCAAATCAATGAGGCAAGGAATGGGTCCCATTCTTCCGGTTTCGGGCCGTTTCGAATTTTTTCTTTCCACTCTTATTTCCAATGAGCTAACTTTTCATCGTGAATCCTGTTTTTAAAGCACATTCGACCAAACACTTGGAGAAAACCATAAAGCAAACCTGCCATCTTGATGAACCACCGTCGAATATTTTTCGTTAGAGTAACCAGATTCTGACAGATCGTGGAAAAATTCCAAAAGTTCCGTTTCCGTTGCCTCTAAACGAAGTCTCCTTGATATTATTGGCATCGTTGATAGTACTGTTTCCTATTATTATTAGGTACCGGATATCTTAGTGTCGTTTTTTCACCGCGAGTTTCGGACCACCAATATTTTAATTCAAAATCCAGTGAGTGAAACGGCATATCCATCGAATGACTCATTAGCCCTTTCCCATTTACCAGTATGAGTGAAAACCTCGTACGATTAAAGTTAGGAATTTTTTGAGACGAAAAAGAGAGGTAGGTCGAATTTGACATCATCTGACAAATCATCCCTCTACCTTGCTAAACAGTTGGGCCTGGACAAAATATGTATACATTTAGTTAGAGTAGGGTCTGCACTGTTTGGTGGAAAATTTATTACTTACCAGCTCAACTGGACAATTTTTCCCGGAGTCTTTTTTGCCACATAGGGTCAAAAACGCACCCTTTTTGAGCACACGTGAGTAGCAGATGAGCACATTTATTAGAATTTCTTGGTCAATCAACTTCGTTAGAGCGTCTGTGCACCATCGATCAGTAACTGCTAGGGTGTCCTACCATTCCAGCACAAGACTGGTGCAGCCCCGTTTTGACTGATTTAGCTAGGACCACCTTTTTGGCGACGGTTGCGGGCATCCCTTCAAAGACTTTACTGTCTTTTAAGAAAACTGTGAAAAACCGATGAGCATTTTAAATGGTAGTATTCCCTCCATCAAATGCAATGCTGGTTTGGTGGGCGGAGGTTACAGCTCTCAGCAAGAATTTTGATGCATTTGGTACACACATGCGAATTTGCACACTGGACCCAGGAATTTTCAGAAGAAAGTATAAAAATTGGGGGAAAGTTAAATTGTGAACCAACAATAGAAGACGGTAAGCAACATATTTCGCAATATTAATGAGCAAAAACTGCCTTCTGGGATATTGATTTTCCATAGTAATCGGCCCCAAAACTTCCTGAACTCAGAAAAGCGACACTAAGATATCCGTACCTAATATATTGCTAAAAAATACGAATATTTTGAATCGAGCAATGAAATCAAAGTTTCTGAAAATTGTTTTCTCACACCAAAAGTGATTCGTAAATTCCATTCAAGTGGCTGACGGAAATATAATACGTATCCGAGTCGGGCGATATACGAGTAGTCATATCAACTTAGAATAACTCCCCTCTGAGGCAGCCTAGTCGCCTAATCGCCTTATCGTACCGTCAACTCTAACCAGTGCTTAACATTCGTGGTATAGGAAGAACCTTCAAAATTTCCTGAAGAAACCTCACTGACTCCGTCCACATGTATTCATTTTCGGGAGGAACGGATAACCCCATACATGCTGGTAAATATAATATTGAGATTGAGATCGACCAACTTAGTCCGCACGTCTATAGAGGCAAGCTTCCTTAAAGGGTTTTCCGGCTCTTCAAATCCGCAAATCTACGTTTCGGAGTCTACGGTCCCCCGATTCTTCGATGGCTCACATTTTGTCGACCGTCAAAAATTGCGCCATTGGGGGAGTGCTGCACAATGCAGTGGAAAACGGCGGTGTCCTAATCATAAATCAAATTGGGATGAAATGGTGCCCCGGTAGCGTAGCGTGTAGCCCACTTGCCCGGTAAGCAAGAGGTGCGGGTTCGAGTCTTGTCAGGGGCGAAAGTTTTGTTCATAACCTAGCATTTGTGAAACATTTGCCCTAAATTCCTTCAACGTTTACTATGAAGTTCAAAGTGTTTAGCGGCATGGTTTATCCCAACGTTTGTTTCTCCAGGCTAATTCCCAGAAAGACGTCACAAGGCGACTTTTTTCATAAGCAGCCTATAAACTCACTCAGCGACACTGTAATTGGTTCGTTGACTCTAAATTCCGTGAACATGAATTTCTCGATTTCTGCGGCATGCTCCCGGGTGGCTGTCGAGAATTGCAAGCCAGGCATCTGAAGAGAGTGGAGATCAGATGAAGCTTTCCTACTTCGGGGCTGTTTGTTCCGACGGGAGAATTGGCTGTTAGCGATAGCAAACCACGTTAAAAACGGTAGTATACGCCAAAGAGACAGCTGCTAACAAAGCAAAACGTGTCAATACTTGTAGGATCGCCTGAACCTTTTTGAAAACCAGTAGTGAACAAGACAGAACATGTCAGAGAACTAAAATTCACCTTCCTTCTATAGTGAGAGCTTCATTTCCAAGCTAATTATTTACGGGTTTTAAGTTATTTTTGTTCTGTTAATTACTTGATTGTTTCGCTCTGCCCACTGCCCGTAAGTTCACGCATCGATAATAGCCCCGAACATGTTTTCTTCCTTATAAAAAAGGATAAAGCATTTGCCGTTGATCAATCCCTTTTTGGGATGCGGCACGCATTCTACTTCCATTTGTACATTCGTAGTGGCGTTTGAATGCGATGTGGCCTATACAATGACTTGCGGGGCCAGCCGATGTTCAGTGTTTTTATCCTCCCAGACAAGTCTGGTACCAATTAACCGACCCCGGAGGGATGGAAGGCTTGGTTGGCCCGGGCGACTCACGACCCAGGATTTGATCCCGGACCGCTCGCGTGGTGAGCGCGCCACTTGTCACTGCACCACTCTCTTAACCTTCTACTTGAACCAATCTATTGGCACTTTGCCCTCCCAATTCCCATTTAAGCGCCGAAACAATTTTTGCTTTACAAACCTGCCTTAAAGGCAAGATTTTAGGTTTAAACTTGGTGGGTAATGTCTACTTAAGGACGAATTCACGATGAAAAAGCAACCCATTTCAAATTAACCTAGGGATGGTGAGTGGTACACGAAAGAAGGAAGAACCATGAGAAACGGCCCAGAACCCGAGAAATGGTACCCCTTCCTTGCCCGTTGATTCGAGCATTGATGCGACTCTCATCGCTGTGCCCTCTTCAACACTACGCTCTCTCAGCTATCTAATCACTCGCCACGTATTGAACTACGGCGAGTGATCAGATGATCGGTGGGCGGAGATCGCTTTGAGGCATGATAGGTCGCCGAGGTCAAATTTTTCCATGCGAATTGCGCGTCAGTTCGCACCCTCAGGAGGTCCGTGGGTCCCTCAACTAGGTCAGTTTCCCTTTCTTCGACCTTCATTCTAATCGTGAATTCCTCCTTTAAATGTGGTGTAGGGGTGGGAGGTGGACCGCCAGTGGAGAAAAAGGAAAAAAATCGTGAAATACACAGGAAATACGAGCCTTTTGCTCTACGTTGCGGAGAAGTTCAAAAGGCCGGCAGGGAGATGAGAGATAATGTGAGCGCGGAGAGCGGTAGAGAAATCCGAGAAGAGAGAGCATAGCAGATCAGCATTGCGACGCAGACAAAATATCGAGCGGTGGGCGGAGCGTGTCGCAACAGGTGGAGCGTGTCAAAGTCCTTGGCCCCTAGCGCCTTAGTGACGCATTTGTCGCGGGATGCGACGGTGGCCCGCTGGGCGCACCGCGCGCCCCGGCCCACTTGCGCTCGGTTGCCAACGCGCTCCAGCGCCATTGGCCCCGCCTCCCTGCGGTCGAGGCCAGTTAGTCGGCGCTACGCGCACCGTCCGTAGCGGCGGTGCTCGTAGGAGCTGGCCACCGGTGGCAGGTCGGTGTTCACCGGGCAACGCGATGAGGCCAGCTAAGGCGAAGGGGCACGTCGCTCCGTAGTCCATGTTGGCGGAGCGCCTGTCATCCCAAAGCCGGTCGTGTCCTTCCCCTGCTCCCCGTCTGGGAGCAGCCCTTACAACATCCCAGATAGGACACGTCGGCCGCATGGAGCCCCCAGAAGAAGCCGAGCCAACGTGGGGGTCTAATACGTCGAGTCAGCTGGCGGGGCTCACCTACTCACTAGTGGCCGACGGGCTGACCTAGGTAAACAGCCCTACTAAACCCGAGTGACACACAACAGACCGATATAATTAGGGTAAACCCACATATAATACATAGAAAACACAATTATATTTACTAACATTTATTATGACGTAGTAACTCACCATACTCCTCGAACTCCCGGAGGTCACCTCTCTGAGAGGTGACCCAGGGAGTTCGAGGAGTATGGTGAGTTATTACGTCATAATAAATGTTAGTAAATATAATTGTGTTTTCTATGTATTATATGTGGGGTTTACCCTAATTATATCGGTCTGTTGTGTGTCACTCGGGTTTAGTAGGGCTGTTTACCTAGGTCAGCCCGTCGGCCACTAGTGAGTAGGTTGAGCTGCCGACGGGCGCCCCCTGTGTCCCCGGGGGGAAGTTGGGTCCGCTCCTCCTGGTGGGCGCTCAGGAGGCAGCGTGGTGGGCTGATGGGCAGCTCGGCGGGAGGTCGAGTGTCGGGGAGCATACACACCGTTCGCGACATCATTTCCAATTGCGAAGGAGTTGGGCGAGTCTCCTGCTGTTGCGTCCCATGCGCTTCTAGCCACTTGAAGGGCTCATCAGGTGGGTCTGAGCCCAAACTTTGCCTTTAAAGTCTCACCGTATGTCACAAGTCTAGGCATATTTTCTTTTGTTAACATCACTACGTACAGTTAAAACAGCATGTTCCTCCGTCGGACAACAAATCCTTCTATTCTACGACTGAGTGAACCACGCGAAAGAGATTGGAGGCATCCGCAACACGATCAAAATGCGCGCTATCGCAGATGAGAGCATGGCAGAAAGACTGAGCTAGGGGAGGGTAGCGAAGAGTGAAACGAAAATTGGTCACGCATTCCCTGCCGTTTTCACCTTTCCTTGTCCAACACCCCCCCCCACGTTTACCAACAGAAAAAAAATGCTCACCGTTGGTCCTACAATGTCGCCCGCACCTCATTCCGTCTTGCGGGAACGCCCAAAATTTTTGGGTCAGTTTCAGACCTTGCAAATACAGCGAATCGGAGGGTACGAACGACAAGCCAGCGATTCGAGCCATGCATCAGCTATTCGAGAGCCAGTGACGAGAGGCCCTCTCCATCGCACGTTGATTCTCGTCACTTTCCCAGCTTCGCAAGGGCATTAGCGCCTGAGGAAAAGGCAAGAGTCAAAGTATACATGAAAAGGACTCTCGCCTCTTTCCCCACCCTCGCATCGCTGGTGCACCGCTCGAACCGCAAAGTCCAACGTCACCCTTACCGCATTCGCACGTGACGAGAGAGCTCAAGCTAATGAGCCGTTCGGTAATTCGAAAATGAAGGAGTTGAAGGTAGACGTGTTTGTAGTGCTGGTTTGATATTTATGTTTGCCGTAACAGAGACAGTTCATTGACGTAGGATCGTTTCAACTAGTAAATACCATTGAATGGGTGGTAGATCGTATCCGTTTTTTTGGACTGGAAATGCAGCGGAGGCGTACGAAAATAATAGAGAATTCACAGCGCATAGAAGCAGTGCCTAGTCATCTGCAGTACATTCAGCGCGTATACAGACGGAGGACAGAAATGTGTGATAAGTGAAACAGTAAAAACTCGAACGGACGATGTAGGAGCAGCGATCGGCGCTCATGTCGCCAGGGGGGGGGGGTGAGGGCATACAGAACATGGCATCTAAAAACCGTTGGTGACACTAGGACAAGCGCAGGAGAGGGGAGAAACGCCAGGAGAAGAAATTGCTCACGTCCACCTCCAGATCCCTTCTCTTCCTTGAGGTTCAGTTCCAAGCACTGTAAGTAGCTCACTCACTTGAATGTCCCCCTAACGACATGAGCACCCAGCGATTGCTTTATAGCTTTGTAATAAGGAACATGAAGGGTGAGGAAGCGAACTTATTGAACCCAATGATAAAGCTAAAAGGATAAAGCATTTGCCGTTGATCAATCCCTTTTTGGGATGCGGCACGCATTCTACTTCCATTTGTACATTCGTAGTGGCGTTTGAATGCGATGTGGCCTATACAATGACTTGCGGGGGCCAGCCGATGTACAAGTCAGTGTTTTTATCCTCCCAGACAAGTCTGGTACCAATTTAATCG
>MU889718.1:0-10342 GCA_036418205.1 Ostertagia ostertagi
CGAGGTCAGCACTCAGCACAGCTAATTAAGCAAGGTCCACCCAGAGGCAGGTTACAGGGTGGTGCGAGGTAACGACGGCGAGTAGGTGTGAAAGGTCAATCCTGACTAAGTTCCCTCTCCCCCAGCGACTCAATAGTGGCGGGACCCAACGTTCAAAGGAAGCCCGCCACTTTCAAACAGTGTCACGTGACAGTGGACCTGTTTGAAAGTGGCGGGCTTCCTTTGAACGTTGGGTCCCGCCACTATTGAGTCGCTGGTACCTAGTTCGACTCGCTGGTGCATCGTTCGATTCGCTGGTGCAAAGTTCGATTCGCTGGTGCAAGCTCTTAACCTAAAAACATTGCCGCCCAGGCGAGGTTTCGCGGAAACGTTGTCATTATCGTTCGACTTGATTCGAAAGTGCATTTTGTATCAATCGGTCGTGCCTGTCAGAGGCAAAGTTCGGGATTTCTGGATTGGAGCTCTCGCAGGAGAAATGTGGAGAGCAACACAAGCATAGAGGAGGTAAGCAAACCAGCCCTTTTGGCGTTTCTGCTGGGACCGTATGCTGAATGTTGGGGAGGGGATGGGGTCCCCGAGGTCGACGGACTACTTCAACTCGGTCGGTACGGTAGGAGAGTGATGACGAAGTGGTGCAGCTAGGTCCAGCAGCTCCGCCAAAAGGGCTGGTTTGCTTACCCCAGGACTAAGCCTTGGAGAGAGGACGGACCTGCGCAGGTCCGTCCTCTCTTTAAGGCTTAGTTTTGAGGTAAGCATCACGGCCCCAGCAGAAACGCCAAAAGGGCGCGTCACACTTAACAAGGCTGAGGCACTCAGATCCCAAGATTCGCCATGTGCTCCACCTAACACCATAAACCCCTCCCAGACCCTTTTTGCCATTTCGCTATGCCACTACTTCAGAAGAGAATTTATTTTCATTTTTACGGTTTCTTGCCATTTTTCGTAACTGCCATTACAGTTCACATCTCCATTGCCACTTACAAGCAGAATAGTGCACCAGGTAAATCCCGAACTCTACCTCTAAAGCAACAACCCCATATGGTCGCGCCAAAGAATCCATCCTAAGGGTAGGGTAGAGTGGTCTGTGGACATTACCGTTGTGCCGTTATCGCGGCTCGAACGTGCGCCACAGTGGCGCTTTGGCATACAAAGTGAGCTAATGGCGGCTAATGTGAGCTAGTGGACGAGATACCTCGCGAACACCCCATGACGCGCAACCCTGAGATTAGTCGTAGCGATAATTACACGCACGGGTCAGTGGAGCATTGTAGCAAGCAAGTCAGTACACATGCGTCGACGGACATGCCCCTTCCTCATAAAGGGGATAAGAGGCCAGTCCTTGTTTAAGGCGTTTGCTTTGCCCCCTTTTTTCTAGTCAACTTCGACCAAATCACGCTCCACCAAACTTGTATGTTGTTGTTGTTTCAATAGTTACAACTGGCATTTGAAATCTGCGCAACAGCTTTCTTATTAAGCCGATCATGTAGACAGCTTGTCACACGCAGCAGAAAGTCGAATTGAGAAGACAATTTAACCAAATGAACAGACGTGATGCTTGCGCTAGGCAGGTCATTTCATTCCCGGGTAGATTAATTCAGCGACTTTGATGGCATAAGTTTTGACGCTAACACCAGCAGCCCAGGTGCCTTGCTTTTTCGTGCAAAAGGGCTGCTGGAATTTTTGAATCAGTAGGGAAGTGCGCCCGTGAACAATTTTTGAACTCAATCCAAGCCATGATTTTAAAAAATTGCGCGGAGCAAGAGCTATGTGCGGAGTGCAAAGCTTGAGCTAGAAAAAAAGCCGTTTCACTTCCTCTTTAAATTGGAGGCGGCTGCTGTTTCCATGCTTGTGCTTGTTGGCATTTGCAGCAAACAAGCTGGAATTTGTGAGAAAGGATCCTACCATGACATATGTGTGTCCACTCGTTTCCCCTTTTCCGCTGAGAGAGTAACATGCCGTTGTGGTAACAAAAAAATATGGCGCTTCACACGATTTGAGCGACCATGCGTCAGGCAGCACGGTGAGGAGCGAACGAAATTATTGATCGCACTTTATTTTACCTTTTACGACCCATTGCTCAAAAATTGGGCAGGATTTTTATCGAAATTTGTCCACGATTGCAGATCCGACTTGCCCCTAGGAAAAGCTCGACCCGTAGAACTCTAATATGACATTCGTTTCGCGCCGAAGGGCGCTTGTTGCCCGCGTTACAAGCCGCGGCGCCACGAGGAATCGGAACATATTGGGTCACCAAACTCGCTGAAACTTGTAGCTTGTAGGGTAGCTTCACCTGAAGAACATGAATATCACATTAATACATTGTGAATGAGCTTGTAGCCTGCACCATGGGCGCCGGCGCCAGGCTCCTATAGCATGGCGTCCACGGGTTTCCGTGCTTAGCGAATATGATGTTCGTGTTCTACGGGTCAGGATATCTTCGAAGACAACTTTCTCGCCGAATCCTCTGTCACTGACAAGTTTCGATTGAAGTCCCTCATTTCTGGAGGGTGGGGCAGTAAGGGGTGAAGAGCCCCAAATCAGAAGGTTTGGCTACACCACTGTCCTATTCCATGTTCGACCTTCTTGCAATCTTGGCATGAATAGCGATTTTCAAGATCGAGCTTTTTTATTAGGCTAACGTTTCGGCTTCTTCGCCTTTGTCAGAGCCTGAAATGGTCAAAAGCATATGTAACTTGCTCGCTCAAACGCCTTAACAAAGAACCCAAGACTCTTTCACTAGACTAGGAAACTTCCAAAGGTATTGATCGATAGGAGACATGGGACTGCTTACCTTAAACGTAACGAATGCAAAGAAGCCGAAGCGCAAGCCAAATAAAAAGCTCAATCTTTAAAGGCTTGAAGAATTATTCCCACTCCTGTCCGTTTTCAGAAATAGTTCCTGATCTTACGGTGGATCACTGATAGATTGTCAGATGACTTAGAGCAATTTTTTCCGTAAGGACTTCCGTAAGGACTATATTTTTGCAGCTGAAAATGTGAAAATTAATTCGTGTAGTATTCTTAAACATTCTTGTTGATTTCTGCTGCTAAATCAGCAGTTTCTAGAGCTTATTATGTGCGGAAGAAATTCACGTGGGTAACTACCGAGTAAACCCTTAACAAAACATCGTCATTGACGGAGGAAACACCACGAAGCCCGCTAGACGGGGGAATAGAAATGTGAGTTTAGAGGTGCTGCGGCGGAGAAGTAAAGGCAGAATTCACGATGGAAAGCAACCCATTTCAAATTAAGTTAGGATGGTGAGTGGTACACGAAAGAAGGAAAAACCATGAGAAACGGCCCAGAACCCGAGAAATGGGACCCTTCCTTGCCCGTTGATTTGCGCATTGATGCGACTCTCATCGCTGTGCCCTCTTCAACACTACGCTCTCTCTGCTATCTAATCACTCGCCACGTATAGACCTGCGGCGAGTGATTAGATAGTCGGTGGGCGTACCCCGCCAACCGCGCCAAGAGTGAGCCATGCTAGATCGCCGAGGTCAAATCTTTCGCTGCCAATTGCGCGTCGGTCAGCACCCTCAGGAGGTCCGCCTGTCTCCCCGGCAATTTTCCCTTCTTTGACCTTCCTTCTCATCGTGGAATCCCCCTCTAAGGACGAGGCTTGCCGTAATCGCTCCGACCTGAAGCTGCTACATAATTTCTTCAATGGATTAACTGGTGAATAGCTTCCCAGAGACATTAGCTGTGACTATGCAAAACCGCTTTTGACCAGCGTTTCAGAGGACGTCGTAATGTCTATGGTACTCGACCTCGTTGAGCTCGTACCGTGAACCATGTTTCCGTGGGAAAATCTTCTGATGTCGTCGGTGTAGAAGGCTGTTGTGTAGCTTGTTGATAGATTATAACGTGCTCTTCAATATTCAGTTGGGGTCATTTGGTTTGGTTTCGCGACGCGTAAATAATTCCGTTTTGAATGTGGAGTGAAGTGTCTCTTTTTTTGGCCACCCCTGTATATGCACGCTGAAACGGCAAATTTTCTCCCGCGCGCTCTCACCTCATCACATGTAATTTCTTACAACCGAAGCAAGTACGACCCCCCCCCACCACAAACTCAACAAACTACGACCCCCCGTTGGTACTTGTAGCAACGTAGGGTTGACCCTGGTTGCGGATCGGACGAGCGTGCCTTTAATGAATCGAATCCTGGATCAAGTCTCACCCATGTACCAAGCCTGCCATAGCTGTAAGATCGGGATATTGTACCAGACTTATCCGGGATAGTGAAAATACGACTCATATATCGGCTGCACCCCCAGTTACTCATTACATAGACTGTGTTGAAGTGAATACGATGCCACATACCTCCACGATTCTGAATGCTCGCAGATTGTAAGGCGGACATTTTAAAATGATTAGATCAACGCCGCATGCTTTGAAAGGAGGAATTCACGATTAGAATGAAGGTCGAAGAAAGGGAAACTGACCTAGTTGAGGGACCCACGGACCTCCTGAGGGTGCGAACTGACGCGCAATTCGCATGGAAAAATTTGACCTCGGCGACCTATCATGCCTCAAAGCTGGCGGGTCCGGCGATCTCCGCCCACCGATCATCTGATCACTCGCCGTAGTTCAATACGTGGCGAGTGATTAGATAGCTGAGAGAGCGTAGTGTTGAAGAGGGCACAGCGATGAGAGTCGCATCAATGCTCGAATCAACGGGCAAGGAAGGGGTACCATTTCTCGGGTTCTGGGCCGTTTCTCATGGTTCTTCCTTCTTTCGTGTACCACTCACCATCCCTAGGTTAATTTGAAATGGGTTGCTTTTTCATCGTGAATTCGTCCTTTAAATCTCACTTTCCAGTTGTGGGGACGTTTTTTCTTAGAACGGCGGATTAAAATTAGCCACATGTAAACTTTCAAAGGGGCACGTGAGTGCTGTCACTTTCGCTTCACAATTAGTCTACCCTCGAAACATTTGAGGACTGAAGTAGTTGCGAGGCTTTTGGATGGTTGATAGAGCTTTGAAGAGGCTGCTCCATTGTCCCAAGCTCGCTAATATTTGGTACATTGTCGACATTCGCCTCACACGATTGCACAATTTCATTTTTCATTTATGCATATTGAATATTGGGCTGGTATTGTTGAGCAAAAAATCTATCACTACTGCACTTGGTTTGCCCACTCTATTGAAAAACAACACACACAAAGCAAGCGGGTTTACTCATCAGGGTCTGACAGAGGGGCTTATCGAACATACAACAGGATTGGAGGAGAATATGGTGATTGGACTCTTCATTTATCAGCGGAGTTAAAGCCAGCGGACACAAACATCAGCAACCCTTCCATCGCAGTGTAGATGTCAGAAAATGTGGTTCAGCTTTCAACCGAGATTGCGAACAGCAATATAGTCGGCTGTTGAATGAACCTTTATTCAGAATCTTTGTTAAAAGCTGAACTAGTCTGCATTTATTGTGAAAAGAAAACAGTGAACTTCCATACAAGTCAAATGTAGACCCTTCCAAATGCATCTGGCTCTCATTTATGGAAAGAGTCTGAAGCACTTGGTGAGGAAAACTAACAACAAAAAGCTGCTGCTTTCAACAAGTGGCCTCATTATTCTCATGAATTTTCAATTTTGAAGCACCTTAGAAGTAATTCAACACTATGGCGATAATTAAAGGTGTATTCGAATGAGTCGAGGTCATAAGCGCTTTCATTATTATCTGTGGTATTGAAGAGCACAAGGAAGTGCCCCCCCCCCTCAAACTCTGGTTTCATCAATTTTATGAGCACACATAACTTTCGAATACGTCCTTTCATGGGCCAATCCTGGTTTGAAAACCAATCAATCTCTTTCGTATTGAGATGAATCCCTTTCCCATTTCTGGCTGGAGAATCGCTATACACAGCCCATCTTTCTGTTTGTTGTTGTTTTTGTTGTTGCTGCTGTTTTTGTTTTCGAGGCCCAAATCAGATCGAGGCTCCTTGGCTTTCTTTTTTCCTGTCAACACGCATTGCGTTCATTTTCTTCTATTCAGAATTTCTCAGTGCTCTAGTGCGGCCACCGTTGGAAAGGATAGTGTAACAATCAAATTGGATGAATATTGACGTTCGATAACGCTTTGCTCGATCATTATTGTATAGACGATATATGCATGACAACTTCAAAGATGAGAATGAGCACAAGCAGTTGAATGCATGGCGCATCCCACAACTCGATGTTTGTGACCTACGTTTTCGCCGCGATTTCAGACAGCTGATTTCCTTCTCGATTTCTCAGCTTTGTAAACAATCTCATGAATACCTGATAACGCTGATTTGTTCGTAATTATAACACCTGCTCTGTGGGACCAATTACAATCTGCAAAGTGATACTTCCGAACCTGCAAAGGTTCAGATATGAGGGATGGGGGGGTCAGAAGGGAAGAGGATAAGTTTGAGTAAAAGTGAAGCAATTTCCTTTTCAGCTCGATCAATTCGATTCGCCCGAATTTAAGCAGAAAAAAGTCCATTTCATTTCACACCCTTTACAAAAATTCGTGATGGATTCGCCAGCTTTTTGTGGCCGTGGCAGTGATTGGCCAGTAGAGGACACGTGTATCCGTCAATCGCACATGCACACATCTGCACCAAACAAAAACCTAATTAGTTCCAAAAGAGAGACGAAGGGTGCCAAATATGGTCGAAGACCCTCATCGCAAAGCGTCCAAGTGAAACGCTTTACCAATAAGCTAAGTCAAAAACAGGTCTAGAAATGTGCGGAGATGTGTTTTGAGGGAGCGTAATAGCCAAGAACGAGTGTTCACGCTTCATTAGCACAGCTTCCATTAGGTACCCATCTAATGTAACAATCCCTCCTAGTGGCGTGACGATAACACGAATGCATCAAACCACCTTATAACAGTAGTTTACTCCATCAGGAGTGGTGAGCCCTTAAATCTTTCCTCACTCTGCACGTCATCAGAATCAGAAGTTGATGCCTTCAAATGCATATTGCCCTCAAACGACACATTATATACCACCCATTGCGGTATTGCTGTTCGAAAGCTGAGGCAGGGGTGTGAAAGTGGCTGAAAGTGAAGAAAAGAGAAAACGCCGTGGACCCTGGGAATGAGGACTTACTTTTCCACGCAGTAGATGAATCTTAAAGGAAGGAATAGATGTGTAGGAGAGACAGGCAGGCCCTAAGTGTGCGGTTGAAGTCGAAAGGATATGCCTGGGAGCACAGAAGGAGAGTGCGATCAAAATATTACGAAGCCTTCCTGAAAGAAAAACAACTTATTCGAATGCTATTTGTTTTTCTCAAGGCAAAACCGCATATTCTGATGTATCAGCTGAATCAATATTGTCTTCTTTCTTTTATTCACTTTGGCATATCTGGCGTCCATAAGAGTAATGAAGATTTAGAATGCAGTCAGGTTTATGAGACGTAAAAGTGCAACCTTTTCACAAAAGCCGACGGGAAATTTCCTTTCCACTGGCATAAAACAATCAAAGGCTTGGAATGGAAGGGTAGTGCTCGCTGAATTCCGATTTTTCAAGGAATTGCGATTACCACCTCAAAAGATATGGGTTGTCTGACTGCATGACTGCATTCTAAATCTTCATTACTCTTATGGACGCCAGATATGCCAAAGTGAATAAAAGAATGAAGACAGTATTGATTCAGCTGATACATGAGAATATGCGGTTTTGCCTTGAGAAAAACAAAATAGCATTTGGAATAAGTTGTTTTCTTTTCAGGAAGCTTCGTATATTTCTGATCGCACTCTCTTCTGTGCTCTTCTAGACACGCCCTCTTTGGAATTATCCATGCCCCTGCAAAGGTGTCACATTTCCGTGGACCATGCCATTAATTCCTCCCTTTGATCTCGCACACTTGGCTCCCTGTCATGAAATCGTGTATGCTAATTTTTTGAATATCGTATGAAATACATTTTTTCCAGGTTGCCCGTTTACTCGTAGCCTTTGATTTGAATTCATCTAATGCAAGTTAAGTTGTAATTTGCAATATTAAAGCAACAGTCCCAGCAGGGTCTTTACCTTCGACACTAATGGTGTGGAACGATGCGCTAGCCTTACTAATGTAGTCAAGAATATAAGAAGTGTGACTGAACAAAAAACTCACGTTGGAAAGCCGCTAGAAGAGGGTTGAACGGCTTTGAAGTGGGCGTGGTTGCTCAGTCGGCTGCAATTCCCTGTGCCGACTTCACAACCACGCCCACTTTGAAGCAGTTCAGCTCCCTTTCAGTGGGCTTTCCAAGGTGAGTTTTTTGTTCAATCACACTTCTATGTTCTTGGGCCAGATATACACTGCGTTTCATAAATATAGGTCCACCCTAAATTTTTGCTATTCAAACTCGCTGAGCATTTTCGGAAAATGCAGCTATCACCAATAAATTTCTCATAACGAAAGATTATGTTTTTCTGAAGAAATTCCCCCCTTAAGTAACCTAGATAACTTTTCCGGATCGAATTTTCACAGTTTTATGATTGTAGGGCCACTCATGAAAAGTTCCCATTTCTCATCATCCGTGAAGAGAATCAGGAAAGTAGGCATATACACTTGCTAAGCCAACATCAAGTAACATCATACCGAGAATTTGCGGTGTTCTCTTCGTTAAGACAATTTCTCGACAAGTGATGTGTACTCATATAAAGAGGATATCTGAATAACTCTGAATCAGAATTTCTTCAGAAAATTAGTACCAGGGTTTTTTATCATGAGGAATCTAATGGTTATAGCAGGGTTTTCCGAAAATGCACAGCAATTCTGGAATAGCAAAATTTAGGGTGGACCTATATTTATGAAACGCAGTGTATGCTCGTTTCCAATAGAAAATCAGTGTCGAGGTAAACCACACACGCGAGTACTGCCTATTTAACAATGATATGTGTAGCGAAACAGAACGGAATTTCGACAGCTAGACTGATTCGATGCCCACAAATTCTTCTAATATTTGCAGAGCCAAGAAACGTTAGAAGTCCTCTCAGCGTCATACAATTACGTCCTCACGAGCAGGGTGTTTCGCTTTACTTCGTATTTTTGGAGAAACTAAGCGCCCATTAGGGAGGAGGCGTTCAGGTATGGGACTAAAGTAGCTTTTATGGCCCGGGAAATGTGACTCACGAAAACAATGGGCTGTCAACTAGCAGAAGCAATGAAGCTCTTCACAGCTCTGTAGAAAAAGGCAACCTCATTCACTTCAGAATCGATTAAGAAGGTAGGGACCTGTTGGACGTCCTTCCGTTGAGCTCGGAATACTCTTTGCAATTCGATGCGAAACGCGATCCCTTTGCATTCGCTCTGCTAGCATTTGAAAAAGTGCACCAAAAGGGCTCGTAGTGAGTTCCTTGCGAAGCAGCTGTCATTACATGTATGAAATATCTTAATGAGTTCTCTAAAGTAAAACCTCGTCCAGAGCCATACATTCCTTGAAGGCATAGTTTACGATGAAAAGTTAGCTTATTGGAAATAATGGTAGAGGCGGTCAGTGGAGCAGGGGCGGGCGTACCACGCCGATCGTGCCAAGAGTGAGCCATGACTCAGCACCCTGACGAAGGTCACCTGTATCCCAGCTACGCAATTTTCCCCTTCTTCGGCCTCCTGTTATCGTGAAACTCTCCTTTAAAGCTATTATATGCCCTAGTGCCCTGGTACTGGTCAAACCAATGCTAGTTTTGCGACAACAGCACGGACTAAAAAAAAGTGGCGGACACAATGCAAAAGTGAACGGCACAACAAAAATAGAACGCTTCCGGAATTTTCCATTTCACAGTAATCAGACAAAGAAAACGGCATTCAATAAAATGTGCTTCTTTGCCACGCAGGTTTACGATTTTTCCGAACACGTTTCGTCCCCTACGAGATTTTGACACTCCTTTTTTATACTTAAAGGCACCCTCTACGGTCAAATTACTGCAACAATTCATTCGAAAATGAATGCAGATGTACGATATAACCCGCCTGTGACAGAAAAAAAGCAAAAAGCCCTTGGAAACAAAGTGATCACCTTTTCATTTCCCGGTGGTTGACGAAGAGAACTGCGTTTCCGTTGCCAACTTTGATACCTTAGACTTGCATGAGTCACAGAACAGAACGTAGCGCAAAAATTAAGCCAATCGTGACCTTAAGGCAGTGAATGACCTTTTCGCAGCGAAAGGTGCGCTAGTGCAATACTATGTATTAGTTTCAAACATGAAACGATCGCTCCTTCAGCCTGGTTATCGGAACGGCGACATCGCCATAATAAGCTACACTAGAATGCTGGCTTCCGCCCCGGCGAGACTCGAACCCGCACCTCTCGCTCACCGAAGAAGTGTGCTAAGTACCTACCGGGCACCGTTTCGCCCTGACTCGATTATAGTTACCGTCGACTT